>PVJD01009229.1:0-64990 GCA_004026545.1 Mormoops blainvillei | reverse complement strand
CTTGCCATTTGGACCTAGAGGATACTATGCTAAGTGAAATAAGACAGAGAAAGACAAATACTATATGATTTCACTTATATGTGGAATCAAAAACAAAATAAACCAACAACAAAAAACAGAAACAAATTCATAAATACAGAGAACAAATTTATGGTTGCTGATGGAAAGTGGAGTTGGGTGTAAAACACTGGGTGTAAAACACTGGGTGTAAAAGATAAAGGGATTAAAAATTACAAATGGGTATTTAAAAAAACAGTCATGGGGATGTAAAGTACTGCATAGAGAATATAGTCAATAATATTCTAATAACACTGTATGGTGTCATACCAAACTTAATACGGTGATCACTTTCTAAGCTATATAAATGTCTAATCTCTATGGTGTACATCTGAAACTAATATAATATTGTACGTCAACTAATTTAAAATTTTTTAAAAATTAAAAATAAACATTAAAAAATGAATTGAAATGGTTCCTGATTGGCCACGAGTAGTATGGTTCATTTGGTTTGGCATCGTCCTGCAAAGCCAAAGGTTGCTGGTTTGATTCCTGGTCAGTGCACATGCCTGGACTGTGGGTTCAGTCCCTAGTCAGAGTGCATAATTATAAGAAGCAACCGACTGATGTTTCTGTCTCCCATTAATGTTTCTCTCCTTCCCTTCCCCTCTCTCAAAAATAAATAAATAAATATATATTTTTAAAAATTGGTTCTTGATTATACCAAAACTGTAATAATATACCCTATAACACATATTTAGTACTGTTATGGTAGAACGGAAATTAAGGCAGGGCCATCACTATTGCAATCTAACAACGAACTTAATATCGGAGGCTAAACGCAAAGGAAGACATGCCTACCCTGTAGTCCTGAGCCTGGTCTGATAAGGCTGCCAGGCATTCCGAAAAGCACAAGTAAACTATGATAGTGCAGGAGGAGGGGAACCCTTGAAAGCCTGTGTGTATCCTCTCCACTAGCTGGAAAAAGGAAAACCTTGAGACTGTGTGTTCATCCCAAGGCCTGGGAGGAAAAACCCATAAAACAACTTTGATCAACTGCCTGCCTCCCGTTACATATACAAAATGAACAAATAGAGTCTGGAGCAAGATAAGAATTTTGGCTCACAGACCCCCAAACCTACATTTGAGTAGTCACCTCTTCCCAGGAAAGCTGGCACCACACTTACCCGATAATCGAATGTAACTTCTTTACCACTATCTCACCAACTATATAAGTCCTCAGAACAAAGGACTTGCTATCTTGGCCCTCTTGGCCTCTTTTCGCCAGATGGGGGGCCCCTGACCACCCAGCCTCTGGCTTGTAGTGGTAGGGTCTCTGGGCACCCAATCTCTGGCCACCCTTGCTTTTGCTTTCCCATTAGAACTTAGCACTAATAAACTTTGCTTGCACATTAGTAGGCTTACTGATCTGTAATTCTTTACCATGTTGATAACAAGAACTGAGTTTCTGGGCATTTCTCCCATAACAGTATTATATATATTAAACATATTTATGTACTACATTAATATTTATTTTAATAATAAACACATCACTACATATATTAATATTATTTTCATATTTTTGGAGAAAATAAATAATTATGTCAATGTAATTAAGAATGAAAATTTCAAGTACTGGAGAAGTGAGATAAATATAAAATAAAAAAGATAAAGCCCTATAATTATAAACTAGGCTTATAAATACCCATATATACTTCTGAAGTATTTTCTCCTTCTTTTTTAAAGTAAAATGTACCTGTTAAATCTTTCTCCTGAAAGAAATAGAAAAATGACCAACCCAATGGTGATGAGTATCCCTAGCCCCCAAATGCGGTCTCCAAATACCATTTCTGATTAAAAGGAACCAAGGTTCCTAGGAGAAATGGCTAGTTCCAGGTCTAGAACAGAAAATGAAGAGTATCTTGTCAAAAGAGAACACAAGGGAGACAACAATAACTTATGATGATGGTGTCTGAAGGACTTGAGAATGAATGTGAGGTTCACACTGCCAAATGGCACAATCTGAGCACCAATAAGAATAACTACAACACATTTTATGTTAATAATCCATGATTTCATAATGATAAACATAAACACCTACCACTCATAAATCACCTCAAAAAAATATTAAGAAACTAAGTCACTACTCTAAAAATTAGCAACAAAAGGGAAAGAATTAACATTTAACTTACCTTCCCTGTTTAACGAAAGAAAGTTCTCTTTCTATTCCACTGATGAAGTAAAGGGGACTGATAGAATGAGAATATCATAATTTTACATAGCTTTAATGAAATATGGAATTTCAGCAGTGATCATTAATGGACACTAACATCAGAGAAGAGAAAGACAACCAAACATCAACCATATGCCTCCCAACTGAAATACATATGGACCTACATGTGAGAGAAAGTATTCTCATGCCACCTCTCTGACCTTCCTTGTACCCAATGAGACCTGAGTCTGTAAAAGCCTCTATAGTTTTATTACCAGTTTACACAAAATACAGAAGAGTGAGAAGTACATTAAATGACTCTACGAAAACAGTCAGCAAAATTCAGAATAAGGCTAACTCTACTGAACTAACAACCCAGATCACCCAACAAATATGTTAAAAGAGGAAAAAGAAAGCCAGTGAGACAAAGGGGTAATCTGAGAATAAATAAAAGATTAAAAAATATATATATATATATATATATATATATATATATATATATATATATATACACACTTTAATTCTCACCCAAGGATATGTTTATTGATTTTAGAAAGAGAAGAAAGGAGGGAGGGAGAGAGAATTTGAGAGAGGGAGAAGGAGGGAGGGGAAGCAGTGGTGGGGAGGAAAGATCAATGTGAGAGAGAAACATCGATTGGTTTCCTCCTGTATGGGCCCTGACTGTGGATCAAACCTGCAACCCAGGAATGTACCCTGACCGGGAACTGAACCTACAGCCTTTTGGTGTACTGGACGATGCTCCAACCAACTGAGCCACCCCGGCCAGGGCAATAAAAGATATTTTTCAGACAAATCAACCAAATGCATTGTATAGGTCTTGTTAGATCCTTAAAGAAACAAACCACTGTTTAAAAAAAGAAACTACAACAGAGATATTTGATCACTGCCTAGATGTTTGATGATATTAAAGAATTACTATAAATTTTTACATATAAATTAATATGGTGGTTATGTTTATAGAAAAACTTTTTTGGATTAGATGAAATAAAGCCTGGGGTTAACTTCAACATAATCTAGTGGTGGTGGAAAGTGGCAGGTTATCCTACATAAAATAAGATGATTATTGAGCTAGGTAACAGGTGCATGGGAGTCTGTTGTGCTAAGCTGTCACATTTTTTGGAATGCCTGAAATTATCCATCATAAAAAACTTAATAATTTTATCTTCAGCGGTAAACTCTTCAGAGCTTCACTGTGACCACAGATAATATCTCTACCTTAGTCTTACAGACAAACTCAATCACATTCAAAAGTGATTCTCTACCTCTGTCTACTTCCCTGTCCTCTTTATCTCATTGAAAGGAACCACCATCCTGGCAGTGAGGCCTCTCTCATCTTCTACATACAACCAGGTATGTCAAGTCCTGAGTGGACTGTAACTTACCCATTCCTTTCCTTATCACCACCATGCCAGCTCAGCTCTCAGTACCTCACCTAGTGCTTCCTAACTCTAATTCACCCTACATTATCACCTCTCTAGTCTTTCTTCCCAAAATATCCCTACAAGCACCTTATTCTTTGAACCAATTTTAATACTCTTCCCGTCCCCACTTATTTAACATTAGAGATATCTATTGGACTCTATATCTAGATTAATTGATTATAACTTCTCCTATGTTTCTGTGACAGCAGCAAAGTAAATAAACAAACTTACAGAAAACTAATTGATTATAAAGAGGCATAAAGCAATCTCTTAAATTTGACCTTTAGATTTGAATCCCTTCAGTTCTCATCTCTTATCATCATAATTTCATGCCGTAGCATTACTCTACCCTGTTGATTATATATGCTGCTTTGCCTTTGAATTTCTGGATTGATCATTCACATGTACTTCTAGAGTTTGCCTAATGAACTATAATTGATGTTATGATAAGACTACCAAAATATGCTTAATGGAAACATTATAATATATAAAGTAAAGTGATATGACACTCTAGAATACAGAAACAAAATCAGTAGTATTAAGAAGGGGAAATTTCGGAGAGGTTATTTGACACTGTAGCTCACATAAACAATGATTATTCCATTTCTTAAAGCTGGCTTCACAACAATTAGAAAAGTTTATTCCCTGCACCAAACCCTGTTTTGGCTTTTGATGAAAGTTCACATTAGGAAGAGTTATGGATACTTTTGAAACAAAAAAGATATATTTTAGTTAGTAGTGGTCATATTCATTAAAGTGAACCCTTACTCCAATAGTTCCAAGAAGAAACAAGCTGAAAATGCAAAGTACAGAAACTTAGCTGTGTGATTACCGAAGAATCCTAAACATTACTTTTTAGATTTTTACAGTTTAGATTAATAATCATTTTTCCATAATCAGATTCAGTTCCATCACAGATCTCTTCCAAATGAAAGGAACTGCCAAAAGAACGTATCAATGAATCTTGATCCAAAAGTAGACTAGTACACTACTCAACCTGACACTTAGATTTAAGAGGCCAACAGAAATGTTCCACAAGTGTTTATGGAAGTAGCAGAAAAAAGAAAAAGACCATTGGCCCTGACTGGTGTGGTTTGGTTGGTTGGGCATCCCCCAAAGAACCGAAAGGTTGTCAGTTTGATTCCTGGTCAGGGCACGTGCCTGGGTTGCAGGTCAGGTCCCTCATTGGGAGTATGCAAGAAGCAACTGATCGATGTTTCTCTTGCACATCGATGTTTCTCTCCCTCTCTTCCCCTTCCTCTAAAAAAATAAATAAAATCTATTTTTAAAAAACAGAACAGAAAAAACACCACTGAATCTCTAAATGCAACACCTTGGATATGCTACCAAATAAGGCTTTAAAAAAGATACCATGTAGAAAAGAAGACTTTCTTAAAATGCAGAAACTGCTGGATCAAAGACATGAAAACTTTCATATGTATCATTATCGAGCTTATCATCAAAATAGAAAAAAATTTAAATGGGGGTCTTAAAATTTTAATTGTCAACAGAGTAAAATTACAAACAAATGAAATGAAATAATGTCAAATATAGAATAATGGTTTCCTCTGAGAGGTAGAGAAGGTAGGGATGCCTTTAGGGCTATTATATTGACACTGTTTTATTCCTTAAGATGAATTATTCATTAGTTTCCATATCCACATATACCTTTAAAATAGTACATCATTTCATAGATATGATGCTCTAATATTTGACACCCTTTTTTTTTTTTTGTCATTGAAGCAAAAGATTCCAGACTTAATATACTTACCTGATTAGACTTTTCTACTGTACTGCTGGGAACCTCAGTAGTGTCTTTCACAAAAAAATTATCTATGATGTGTCGCTCTGCACATTCTTGGCTACAAACTGGACATCGAATGACTCCAACTGCAAAGACAAAATTGCATTTTAAGTTTTTTATTAAAATGAGGTACAACTAACATATTACTCTAGATGTACAACATAATGATTTGATATCTGTATATATTGCAAAATAATCACCACAGTAAGTTCAATTAACATGGATCACTACACGCAGTGACAAATTTTTTTTTTCTTTTGGTAACAGCTTTCAGATCCATTCTCCTAGCTACTTTCAAATATGTAATACAGTAATATTAGGTATAGTCACCATGCTGTACATTATATTCCCATGACTTATTCATTTTGTAAATAGAAATTTGTACCTTATTGAATCTCTTCACCCATTTCATTCACCCCCAACTCCTCCTCAGGCAAACACCAACATGTTCTCTACATCCATGAGCTTGCATTATAAGTTTTAGTATAAATCTACCAAGCACTAAACCAATACATCTCATCCAAACTGTTAATAGGTTCTTTTATAATGTTCACTCTCTTCAATTTCACACCTCCTGTTATTGACACAAAGTAATACAGTTTATGTACATGTATGGGTTACATATATATGTGTGTATGTATGCGTCTATACATATCCCCACACCTACTATATTAAATGAATGAGTCCTCATAATTTTAAGTGAGCTATGTCTCCAAGTGAACATCCCTGTGGACTACTCCTTCTCTAACAGTGGTTTTCAAACAGGGATATCAGAACCATATGGGAGGTTTCTAAAAAAACAGATCCCTGGTTCTCTGTGGACTTACAGAATCAGGATTTGGAAAAGTGATACACAGACTATCTTGTTTCGTTTAAATCTCCTTGGAGATTAAGAAACACTACTGTTTCCCTTTAACAAGTGCAAATAATATTCCTTTGTGAAAAAATGAATCATCTTTTATAGTGCTTGGTAAAATAATAATACTGAATGAATTACAATCTAAATTCTTAATTAAATTTTAAAAAATCTAATAAAAACTTGATGCTGTAATTTGTACCATGGAGACTGAAATAAGGTTCCCGATAGTTTTGTAAAATGAAACACATAAGAATAAATGCAAAATAATGCAAAGGTCAATTTTATTTACATATATAAGCAATAAACAAATGTTTTTATTTAAAAAATCCATTTTACAATAGCAAAAGAGTATATTAAGTACTTAGGAATAAATCTTTAAAAACATGGAAGGCCATCTATGTGGAAAAAAAAGTCAAACTATATTTAGAAACCTTAAAATATATCTAAGTAATAATAAAAAAAAATCATGTTCATGATGGTAAAGATGGCAAGTCTCCCCAAACATATATATAGGTTCAATGCAGTTTTAATAATCCCAACAAGATTTTCAATAGAATTTTAAAATATCTATCTATCTATCTATCTATTTGAGGGGAAGGGAGGGAGAAAGAGAGGGAGAGAAACATCGATATGTGAGAGATGCATCAATCAGTGCCTCTCGCATGACCCCAGCTGGGGACCTGGCTTGCAACTCAGGCATGTGCCCTGATGGAATTGAACCTGTGACCTTTCAGGTCACAGGCCAGCACTCAACCCACTGAGCCACTCCACCCAGGGCATAATAGAATTTTTCATTGAAGTTAATAAAGAACTATAGTTAGTCAAAAGATTGCAATGAAGTGAGGAAACAAGCTCCAAACTGGAAGATCTACCCAACATATAGTACTAACAAAGGATTAGTAATTAAAATCCGTAAATAAGTGACAATGCATTTTACAGCAGATTGCATAGACACATTTTTCCTTATTCCTCCAGATAAGTATGGCTAAAAACTCTAGACATCCTCTATAAAACAATCATAAGAAGACAGTTAAGGGTAGAGACAGGGTGGCAGACCAGCTAGAGACCTCAGAACCCAAGGAACATAGGTTTTCTTTTAGCCTTACATTCAATATAATAAAGTGGGTGTTATGAAGCCACTATCAGGTGTAAAGAACAACAAAAAGCACACAAAATCATGCCCCCTCTATCCAAAGGACCAGGAAAAGGGCAGCCTAGCAAGACAGAAAAATTTTAGACAGTAACTATTCTACTCCAAACACCACAGGGGGAAAAATGTGCTCCCCTTTCCACCAGCATAGGTCAGTGGGAACCTTAGACTTTTGCCTTGACCAAGCAGAAACCCGGTGTCATAACTATCCCTTGCTGGTTATTGTCAGAGATGCCTGGTGAGAGCTGAGGCTTTGATCTCCAAAAGTTTGTAATGAGGGCCCCTGCAGTATCACTGGAGACCATGTGAGGAGTGAATCCGAGAAGTAACGGGTGTAAACATGTTTAGGTATTAGATCATGGAGTCTAGAGATGTAGAGATAGGTTTTAATTAAATGTTTCAATTGCTTTGGTTGTCACATAGTTTATACTCAAAGATAAGAAAGTATGTTAGTCATGTCCTAGAGGCCTGCCTGTAAAGCAAGTTCCAGAAAAAAATATTTAAAAGTATACTTTGCTTGAGATAACAGAAAAAGGTAGCTAGTTAAACATGAAGCAATGATAGCTTGAACAATAACAAAGGTCACAAAATGTTTAGTTTCTTCCTTTTACTTTCAAGATAATATCACTTACCTGTTTAGATCACTTGACCAGTTTGAAAAAGCTCATGGCTCCAAACAAGATGGCGCCAGTAACGAAATTAATCACACTAGAGAAAACCACTGAAACTTGCATAACAGCTAACCAAACCCCTAAACCCTCAACCTTTGCATTTAAAAACCTCTGATTACAAGCCATCCTGGAGTTCAGGTTTTAAGAGATAGCTTCCCATTTTCCTTGCTTGGCGCCCTGCAAATAAACAGCTCCAACGTCTCCCTTGCAAACCTCGAAGTTCAGTGTTTGGCTCTGTGACACACTGAGCTGGCATACCCTCATTCGGTTTGGTAACATGAGCTTGAATTTACACCTCCAACATGACAATGAGATACCCCTTCTACCTCTAAATGAGAAGGCCTATTATATGAGGTCTGCCCAGAAGGTATCCAGCCATATGAAAACTAGAGACATTTATTGAAGAAGATACAAGATACAAGAAACATTTACATAGGGCAATGATGCCTCAGTCCCCTTGAAAGTTGGCACCGTAGGACTTCACACAGTTCTCCTAAATGCCATCAGCTGGTCTGTAGTATCTTCCTGAATCTCACTGACAGTCTGAAATCTCTTCCCTTTCAAAGGGTCTTTTAGTTTTGGGAAAAGTCAGAAGTCACAGGGTGCCAAATCTGGACTGTAGTGGGGCTGAGTCACCTGGGCGATTTGATGTTTTGTCAAAAAACTCCACATGAGTGGGAGCATTGTCATGTTGAGGCTGCCAATCACTGGTTGCACATAGCTACAGCCTTCTGAATCATCTGAATAGTTTCCATGGAGGAATGTTCAAGTTAAACACAAAATTTGATGCAGATTCATTGCTCCACTCGCTCGGTCATTTTGAATGAGACAGCCACACAGTACACATGCTCATTCAATTGCGTCTACCACCCCCATTGACTAGTACAGTGAAGTCATCATTGTTCATGCATGAATATTCCAGTCCACTCTCCTTGGCTGCCAGATTACATCGATGTCATACAAACTGTTCTCGTTATATTAACAATGATTAGGCTTTTTCTGGACAGACCTCATATAGTCAAGACTTTCATCGCTGCCTACCAGTAATTTTCCTTCCCTGTCCATGTCCCCAGTCCTTAAATGTGTCAGTGAAAAACACATGGAAAGCAGTAAATAGGTACTCTTGCCCCTACCAGCCAAGGAGTTATCAACAGAGGCCTAGTGGGAGCCTGAACTTCCATGTCATCCACAGTAAGGCAGAAGCTCTCCCTCCAGTGTCAAGGAAGGCAGCATATGGAAGGTAAACTTCAATTTCCACATCACAGGAGGCAGAAAATAATAAATATAAGAGCAGATATCAATGGAATTGAAAATTGAAAGTGAAGGAAGCAAAAGGCCAGTTATTTAAAAAAGTCAGTAAACTTAATAAGCTCTAGCAAGATCGACAAAGACAAAGGAGAAGACACAATTGACCAAACAGAAGGAATGAAACAGAGAATATCACTAGAGACTGTGTGGACATAAAAAGAATAGGGGACTACTAAGAACACGACTCATATAAATGTGACGATGTAAGTGAAATGAACCAATTCCTCAAAAAGCACAAGCTACCACAACTTACTCAATATAAAAATAACTTGAACACCCCTGTAAATATATGGAAGTTGGCTCTAAATAACTTTATTTAAGTGTAAACCGAACAAAACACGTATAGGATTTGTATGCTGAAAATTACAAAATACTGATAAAAGAAATCAAAGCTCTAAATAAGTAGAAAGATACACAGTGTTCATGAATAGGGATAATCAATGTAGTAAAAATGTCAATTCTCCCTAATGTAATCTATAGTTTTAACATAATTCCTAATACAATCCCAGCAACCTTTTTTTTGGTAAATTTAGACACTGTTTTAAATCTTATATAGAAAGGCAAATGCATAATAGCTAACTCAAGTGAACAGAAGAATAAAGTAGAAAAATCACTCTATCCAATTTCAAAATTTATATAGCTACCATAATGAGGAATGTCTGTATTGACCAGCAGAAGGGAAAGACACATAGATGAATAAAACAAAATAGACCTGAAATAGACACAAGTTGGGCCACCCGATTTTTTTTTTTTTTTAAAGAGGAAGGGAGGGGGAAGAGAGGTAGGGAGAGAGAGACAGAGACAAAGGAAGGGAGAAGAAGGAAGATGGAGAGAGAAAGATAAAGAAACATGGATCAGTTGCCTTCCATATGCACCCGGACCGTGGATCAGACCCATGACCTAGTATGTGCCCTGACTGGGGATTGAACCAGCAACCTTTTGGTGCACAGGACAACACTCCAACCAACTGAGCCATCTGGCCAGGGCAGATTTTTGACAGATGTGTAAAGCATCTTTATGCTGACAAGTAAAAATGCTGATAATATGCTATGTTCATGGACTGGAAGACTCAGTACAGCAAAGATGTCCATTCTCCCCAAATTGAACTAAAGCCTAAACAAGATTTTATTGTAAATAAAGATGAGATTATTCCAAGATTTTGGGAAAAGAAATTCAAAGAACTAAAGCAATATTGAAAAAGAAAAAGTGAGAAGAATCACTATGCAATTTTAAGACTTATAAATGAGTAAGTAATTGCGACAGTACTGGCAGAATAGAAACAGAAAAAAAGGAACAGAATGGAGCAACCAGAAATACCATATTTTGCCGTGTAGAATGAACACCCACGTTTTTGGCCCAAACTTTCAAGGAAAAAAAAAATCTTTCATTTTAATTCATCTTTTATTTACTTACATTTAGATACTTGTTTTTTGTATTACAAAGGAATTTTAGCATTTATTTTTGAACATATTATGGTACAAGAAATTTTATGCAACAAATAATTACAAAACACAAGAAGAGATACAAGTTACAAGAAATTTTATGTATCAGTAACAAATTTATGATATTTACGCATCATAGAAAGCTAACAACTCTTTGTCAGTATCAGAATTTCTACAATTTCTACATTACCAATATCTTCTGAAGAGTTACTTTCCTCATCCTGGTAAATTTCATTATCCCCAGTTACATCCACAGCATTGCTGATGCCACATTTTTAAAACGATTTCATGACCACTTCCTTCTTGACACCTTTCCATGATCTTAAGGTCCAATCACAACCCTGGGCAATAGATGCTTTCTTGATCCTGCCTGTAGGTGTGTTAAATAATTACCGGCTCACTGCATTCACGATGTCCACTCTTTCTTCATTAGGTCCTTACAGGGCCTGTTTACTGACACATCAAGAGGTTGCAGTTGGCTAGTTAGCCTACCGGGTATCACAGTAAATTGGGTTTTCAGGTCCGCTGCAACTGCTTTTGCACTTTGTGTAACACGAGCTTTGAAGTGATCAAAAGCAAACAAAGCTGGTTTTTTAAATAATCCTCCAGGCCTTCATGACCAGGCTTTGTTAATCCAGATTTTAATGTCTTCTTCTTTCATCCATCCTTTTTCATGAACGTGGACAACACCTCCACTTGGAATCTTTTCTTTCAGAAACATTTTTCTTTTATAAAGATGATCATAGATGGTAGCTTTGTCCTGTCTGTACAACAGGCTAGAACAACAGTGAAATGTGTTTTCTCACAACCACTAGTTCTAACAGCCACAGTCTTTGCTCCTTTTGACGTCCACAGTTCTGTTGGATGGCACACCAAATGTGAGTGGGACCTCATCCATATTGGCAATTTGGACAGCTCAAAGTTAAGTCTTTCGAAGACTGATAACATAAGAATGAAATTCCAAAACTTGATTCTCATAGGCTGCTGGAAGTTTTGGGGCAAGTTCCCTTTGTGTCCTCATGCTCAAACCTTCTCTCTTCATAAAGTTAAAGTACCATTTAGGTGTCCCTGAGAAATCATCAATGTTTTTTTTCTCATGTAATCCTTTTACCTTCTTCTTGTATCATCTTGGTCAAAACAGAGATCCCAGTTTGATGCTGCTCCAGAATCCAGGTGTTCGCCTCCTGCTCCACCTCCGGCCACTCTGGAGGTTTCCCTTGCATTGCCTTCTTCTGTCTTGGCACCTGAAGAAGCTTTTCTTCCTGGTGCCTCCATAATCTGATGCCACTCTCTGTGGAAGGAGGTCCAAAGTGTCCCTCAGCAACTCTGTTGCCATGTTTTCTGGCATATTTAATAACGTTTAGCTTAAAGCTTGCAGTGTACGAAAACCGTTGACATTTTCCAAGGGATTTTCCAATCATTTCTCCTGCCTAAAATGTACAAAGAGAAGTGTTGCACTGTTCACCCTACACTGATAAAGTTGGGATCACCTATCTTATCAAGTGGATAACAATCAGCATCACCTATCTTATCAAGTGGAAACTGCTTTTGTTGCAAGTTCTTCCTAAGTTCAACAAAACTGATGATCATATTCCAGGGTATTATTTTGTGTATTATTGCTTTCTAGAGTTATACTTTTAAAGCATAAGCATAAATAAACGAATTAAAAACATTTATACAGATACAGAATTAGTATTACCCAGGTATAATATACATCCTTATTTTCCCCTCAAAAATTTGGGCCAAAAAAGTGCTCATTATACATGGAAATGTTACATCCACACGAGTAAACCCAACTGATTTCTGAAAAAGTATGAAAACAATTTTAGTGGAAGGACAGTCTTTTCAACAAATTGTGCTAGAATAGGCAAAAAATTAAACCTCAAGCTAACTTCAGATTTTAAATAAAAATTCATCAAAGTAGATCAGACTTAAATATAAAACATAAAATTATAAAATCTTTAGAAGAAAACAGGAGAAAAATCTTAAGGACCTAGGACTTGTTGAAGAGTTCTTATGCATATCAAAAACACAATCCATAATAGAAAATATAGATGAATTTGATTTTGTCAAAAATCTTGTGCTCTGCAAAAGACCTGTAAAGAGGATGAAAAAACAAATTACACACTGGGAGAAAGTATTTGCAAAACACAAATCTGATAAAGGATTCACAGCTACAATATAGAGAGAGCTCTCGAACTCAACATTAAAAAACAAACCCAAGTAGAAAGTGGGCAAAAGACATAAAAGACATTTCACTGATGATCATATACTCATGGCAAATAAGCACAAAATACATTCCACATCACCAGCTATCAAGTAAATGCAAATTAAGATCATGATGACACCAGTACGTAGCTATTAAAACAGCTAAAATAAAAAGTAGCGACAATACCAAATGTTGGTAAAAAATGTGGAGAACTTGGATCTCCCATATATTCCTGGTGGAAATACAAAATGGCAGACCCACACTGTAAAACAGTCTGGCAGTTTCTTAAAAAACTAAACACAGTATTTATCATATGAGCAATGTCACTGCTGGGCATCCCAGAGATTAAACTTAGGTCCACAAATCTGAAAACAAGCGTCTTAATTCAGAGTTATTCATTTGAGCCCATAACTTTAAAATCTCCTTAAAATAAGTTAATTGGTAAATAAACTGTGGTACATGGAATACTAGTCAGCAATAGAGAGGAACCAACTACTGATATATGCAACAAATTGGATGGAGCTTATGGGTATCATTTTGAGTGAAAAAAAGTCAATTTCAAAAGGTCACTTACGAATGATTCTATTTATATACCATTCACAAAAGGACAAGACTATGAAGATGGAAAACAGGCTAGTTTTCCAGGAGAAAATTAGCAGGAGAGAAAAGAATAGGTATGACTATAAAGAGATAACAAGAGGGAGAACTTTAGTAGTAATAGAATAGTTCTGTTATCTTGATTGTGATGGTGGTTATGTGAATCTCACATGTGGTAAAGTGGCACAGAACTAATAGTGTTATTGCACTAATGTTAATTTCCTGGTTTTGATACTGTTGTATAGTTATTAAGATGTAATCAGTGAGAAAAACTGGGTTATAGGGCAATAACCCCATGGGAAATCTATTATTTCAAAATGAAAAGTAAAAAAAAAAACAAAAAAAACCCCAAAAAACAAAACCCTAAACAAACATCTATTTAGTGTTCTCCTTGTATGTACTGCCTCATCCTCATACAGATGAGGAAACAGAAATCAGAGAATCTGGTTAATTTGACCAAGGCCACACAGCAGTGGAGCTGTGATCTGAACCCATTCCTGACTGAACCCAGAGTGCAGCTCCGAACTACTACGCTGTATAAATAAATGTCTTCAAAAACCATCAGTTAATAGATCACAACATTTTGATAAGCAGAATATTAGTCCATGAACTAAGAATCCTATTTGTGTATGGTGGTGAATCTGACCTAAATAAATTCAAATCCAAATAAATGCTAACTCAACAATACCTTTATACCTACAAAGTTAGTGGGAAAATGTAATTTCTATTTGGCAAGTCTGAGCATATGTATAGTTTCTCTGTGCAAACTGGGAGAGATCAGTATCTAGAATAATATCTTCCCAGAAACTGAAGTGATTAAAATCCAACTAATAAAAATAATTCCCTGAGAAATGTGGAAACTTTTACTTTAACCATTCATTACTATGTGCTTAATGGCCATGGTTGCTTCTTCTAGTTACTTAATTAAGTTGAACATTTTAAAATTAGTACACAACTTCCTTTAAGTCTGTCTGCAAATGTTACCTTTGATGACACACCTGTATCCTCACCCATCTCCCTGCACAACTGATCCCCTTTATCCTGCTCTAGTTCTTTTCTTCCTGGCACTTATCCTCCTTCTGTTTCATTTACTTATGCTTATTTTTTATTGTCTGGCTATATAAATATAAATTCGATGAGGGCAGAGATTGGTTTGTTTACTTCACCAAGATTCCAAAGCACCTAAAAATGTACTTGGCACATAGTAGTGCTCAATAAATATTTGGTGAATCAATGACAAAACTCTTTTATTAATGCACATACCCATGATCAAGTTCTTACACTTTTGCATCAGGAAACATGTTCAAGAATGTTTGCAGCAGCATTTTGCATAAAAGCCCACGACTGAAAATAACCCAAATGTCCATCAACAGTAGAAACAAAATAATGTGATATATTCAAACAATAGGATACTATACAGCAATGAAATCAATGCTCCTAAACTACAGATATCAACATGATTGAATCCCCTAAGATATACTGAGTGAAAAAAATAAGTTCCAGAAGTATATATTTTATACTCTATTAAAGTTCAAAAATGGTCAAATTGAAATAAAATATGTAAGAATGCATACAGAGCTGATCAACTTTTTAAAAAGCAAGGGAATGATTTACACAAAATTCTAGATAATGGCTATGCCTAGCATAGGGGAAAGAAGTGGCAGTTCCCATCCAAGTACTAAGTTCAACCCATCTGTCTCTCCTGAACCAAACCACTTTCAAGGCCTAAGAGGGCATGGAGATGCACAGGTGCAAATGAGAGCGCGGGACCAGCCAAATCCCCGCTGGCTTTTATCAGAGCTCCCTCCTAGGGTTGGAAGAGAGCCTGAGGGCCAGTAACCCTCACAACAACCCAGTTCTAGTGCATTAAGTTATTATCCCCATTTCACAGATCAGAAAACTGAGTAACATGATGTGCTCATGGTCGTATTACTACTAAGTGGCAAATCTGGTATTTGGAAAATATTTAAGTAAAAGGGATAAAGCATGGACTTTAAGGCCATATAGGCCTAGATTATTCCTCTTTATTGATTGCTCTATAACCCCAAATAATCTTTTTGAGCTATTTCCTCTTTTGTGAAACAACAGTACACGATAACCATGATGATAATGATTACCATATTGAGAGCCTACTGTGTTCCGGTTACTGTGCTAAATATTCCACACTCATTAGAACAAATCTGAGGCAAGGCTGTTATAAGGGTTCTATGAATAAATGTATACAAAGGGCTTAATGATGCCGGGCTAGTACCTGGTAAACCTGTGTGTTAAACTCTGTGCCTTCCTATTAAAATCAGATACCAGCTGCCTCCTCTGAGAGGACCCGCACAGCCTCACCTACTTGAATACCCCCCAACTATGATCTACTAAGGCCACACGTAAAGTCTGAGTCATAGATGTACCTCTACAAACAAGTGACAATGGGACTAAATGGGGGTGAATCTCAAATTTATGTCTCCACCCATACTTCATTCCCAACCCAAGCTGAAGATGTACAAGAAAAACCAGGACCTGCATATAATACAGTAAATGCCTGAATGCCTATATGAAGAAAGGACTCTTTTTTGACACATTATTCTGAGAAGACTGAGAATACTATAAAAACATAATTCAACTCATTTTTGAAAGGGGAATATTTGAAATCGAAAGTCAAACTTTAAGGAGAAACAGTAAAACAAATGGACCAGTATAAATGCTATAAATTGTTTCTCTGCCACTATCAAAGGGTAAAGATACAGAAAATATACTGGGAAGATGCTAAACAAGGAAATCACCTATTTATTAATCAGGCTGAAATAACTAACACTTCAGTATTATATCTTTCTACATTTTAAAGGAAAAGAAGTGTTGAAATTATATGTTCATTATTCATCTAGATATGTTTCCATATCACTAAATGAAATCATGAAACATGTTTAGATAATTAAGGTCACAAAATATGACTGATGTACAAATTAATGATAGAACAAATATTATACACTTAAGTAAGTGGACTAATTTCTGGTTTTATTCTTTTTTACACAAAGTAAATGTTTAATGATTTGGGGTTTTGAGATGTGAATAAGATCTTCTGTCTCCTTATTGTGAAGTTTTAGTTTCCAAACATAAGCATAATGTGGGGCTTATGCTTTGACATTAAGTATCAGGAATGATTGACAACTCTTTGACTGCACATCTCCACAAAAAAAATGTATATGGATTTAAAGCTTCTTATTAGACTCCACGGATAACACACACGAGTGAGTAGTGACTGGACCATGAGATGGATCACTACCAGTCAGGCAAGTACATTTCAACATCCATGGGAGAAAAAGAAAAGGATCTACGTGATGCCAAAGAGTGCTCTGTCCGTGGTCCTGTCAATACCACTGATAAGCTTGCTACTTAAACACACATGTATGTAACAAAAGACCCAATTAAATGCTCTAAGAAACCCAATTTAAATACAAACAGGTTAAAAAAATAAATAAAAGGTTGAAAGTGGATACACGTTCAAACAATAAGCATATGAAACTTGATGGACTTTATAATTAGACAGAATAGACTACAGAACAAGAACTATTACCAGATACAAAGTGAAGACAGTGTAAGTGATAAAGGGGTCAATTCCTCATGAAAACATTAATCCCAAATGCATAGGAATCAAATTAACAGACTTTCAGAACACAAAGTAAAAATTGATACAACTATAAAGAGAAACAATATTTTGTGATAGTTGGGGATTTCAACTCTCCTCTTAGTAATCAACAGCAACAGAAAAACACTAAGGATATTAAAAAAGCCAACAAAAGAAATAACTTGATCCAAATGATGTTTAAATAACAATCAGTGTTAAATTAAGCAAAAGGCCTATTCTTTAAGTGCAAATGGAATGTTCACCAAGATATAACAGGTGCTGGGAAATAAAACAAATATGAATAAAAGAAGTAAAAACACAAAATATGTTTCATGACCACAATGAGATAAACTCAAAAATCAGTTAACAGACAACTGGAAAATACCCAATATTTGGAAACTAAACAGCTTGCTTTCAAATAACCCATGTGTAATGAGGAAAGGTCTAAAATTCAATAATCTAAACCTGTACCTCAAGAAGCTAGAACAAAAAAGAACGAATCCTAAAGAAAATAGAAGGGAAATAATAAACAGAACAGAAAGGAACAGAAAGCAGTGGTGGAGGGCAGGTGGAGAAAGAAAATGGAAATAAAGAAAAATAAATGAAACCAAAGTGAGTTGAGAGGTGGTAGGGGGGTAAAAATTAAAAAACCTCTGGATAGATGGATCAATTTTAAAAAAGACCAAAAATCAGAAATAAAAAGGTCACTTGCACGATTCCATGGACCTTAAAAAAAAAAGTAGCATTGGAAATATGATGATCAATGTGTTCTTTGAAAGACACAATTATCAAAATTTTCTCAAGAAGGAGAAAACCTGTCAGTCTTCAAGGCATCAGTGCTCTGTGGTGTTGAACTCTTGTTGCATGTTGGCCTGTGCACGCATGGGCTGACATGGCCCCAAATGACTATACCCAACAACAACCCAGCAGAACAATCGACCCTATGGACAGCAGAGTTATGGTCGCTACAGCCAGTCACAGGACACTTCAGTTACACGGTCAGAGCATCTGTGGTTCTTATTGACAAGCTACGCTACTCAGTCAGCTTCCCAGGGATACAGCTCAACTGGTAGCTGTGGTTGTGGCCAGAGTTCTAAGTCATCTTATGAGCAACAGTCCTACTGTGGCCATGGCCAACAGCCAGAGCCTAGCAGCACCGTGGGAAGTTATGGTAGCAAGTCTCAGGGCAGCAACTATGGGCAGCCTGAGTCAGGGGTATGGTCTGCAGCCTGGCTATGGTAGACAACAGCCTAGCTTTGGACAGCAGCAAAGCTCCTTTAAATCCCCTCAGGGCTATGGACAGCAGAACCAGTACAACAGTAGCAGTGGAGGTGGCAGATGGGGTAGTAGAGATAACTGTGGTCAAGATCAGTCCCCCATGAGTGGTGGCAGCAGTGGTGATGGTTATGGCAAGCAAGGTCAGAGCAGTGGTGGTGATGGTGGCTACAGGGGAGACTAGCAGGACCATGGGTGCTGGGACAGTGGCAGTAGTTGCAACCACAGCAGTGGCTATGAACCCGGAGATCGTGAAGGTGGACTGTGGAGGCAGAGGCAGCATAGGTGGAAGTGGCCACGGTGGATAATTCAAACAACACCGTCTTCATGCAAGGCCTGGGTAATAATGTTACAGTTGAGTCTGTGGCTGATTACTTCAAGCAGATTGGTGTTATTAAGACAAATAAGAAAACAGGAGAGCCCACGATCGGTCCACCTTCTGCTAAGGCAGCTAGTTTGATGGTAAAGAATTCTCTGGAAATCCCATCAAGGTCTCATTTGCTGCTCGGCAAGACTTCAACAGGGGTGGTGGCGAGGGTTGAGGAGGGTGAGAGGGACCCAAGGGCCATGGAGGTTACGGAGGTAGTGGCAGCACTGGTGTAACAGGGTCCAGCCAGGGACCACCCCCTCAAAGGAGGATTTGTAATGGTGTCCAGAATGTGCTGTGTCCAAGAAAAATATAGGATATTCTCCCTCCCCCACCCCAAGGTGGGCCACCATGGGGGAGGGAGACAAAGGTCAGGGCCTTTCAGAGTTACTTCGCATATTAATAATAGGCCAGCTTCAGACCTGTCCTGGAGCAAGGCCGTTAAGAGTCATTTTGCATGTCAGTAACAGTAAGACAGCTTCATTCCTCATATGCAAAGATGGTTATTTTGAATATCAACAAGCCTAACCAGGGAGGTTTGCATAACTTAAGCCCAGGAGGTAACAGGGAAGAAGCTCCCTGAGTTACAGAGCGCCTGTGCCTGAGAACTGGGAGATGGTTCGCCCCACTCCATGGGGAACGACATGAAGACCGTGCAGGAACGAAAGGGGAGAGAGGACTCTTGCTAGTGGGCCATGGGCATAGTGGTGCCACGTGGGTTTGGATTAAGAACTAGAGATCGCAGTGACACAGCTGATGGCGCTGGGAACCACGAGAGGCCTGCCTAGCCTAGCTTCAGACTTCTGTTCTTTTTCTCTTGAAGGGTGGTACCCCTGACTGGCCTGGCTGGGCAAAGCGGGTAAGGGCAGGACTGTGTGTGTTAGTGGGTGTTTTAAAGGTATTTTGAGATTTAACAGTGACATTTAGCCATTATTCAAAACCTGTACAAGTTTTGAATAAATAATTCCAAACTCTGGCCTTGAAAGCCATAATTTCTAAGGGTAGTGGGCAAAGAATCTAGAACAGAGGGACCCCAGGGAAGGTGGGGTGTTGTTTCTTTAATAGTATCTGAGCCCCACCCCCACCCCCAACTGGTCCACGTCTGGTAACAGTGGCACTGGCCAGGGAAGATTCCCCAAGGGAGGTGGGAGCAGTGGGGGGCAGTGGAGGGCAGTAGTGAGCAGGGGGACTGAAAGTGTCCTAATCTAACTTGTGAGAACATGAACTTCCCTTAAAGGAACAAATGCAACCAGTGTGAGGCCTCTAAAGCAGATGGCTGCGGAGCTGAGCACTGTGACCACAGACAGGATCACGGGAAGGCGCCATATTAGACTGCTTCCTGAGGTTCTGGAACAGCTTTCCTTCTATATCCAGTGTTACCCTCATTATTTTGTAATCTTCCAACTCCGGATCACCCACAGGTTTTTTGTGTCGGACTATGTAATTGTAACCATATCTCTGTTCCCATTAAAAACCATCATTTTAGTTAAAAAAAAAACAAAAAACAAAAAACTCAATGAAAGAAATTAAATTTGTACTTAAACCTTCCTAAAATGTCTAGACCTAGAGGGCTCCATTGGTTAACTATTAAACATTTACAGACGGTAACACCAACTCCAAACAACTCTTTTAGAAATCAGGGAACCCTTTCCATTTCATTTTATAAGGCCTTGATACTAAAATCAGATGCAGACATTGCAATGAAGGAAAAGTATAGACCAATATTGCTTATGAGCAAAGATTAACAAAAAATAATTATCAAAATATCAGAAAATCAAATGCAGAAATACATAAAAAGGATAATACAACATGATTAAGTAGGATTTATTACAGAAATGCAAGATTGGTTAAGTATTCATATAAAGTAATTCACTATATTAACAAAATAAAGAAAAGCCCTATGATCATTTTTAATAAATTCAACACTTGTGCAAGAAAAAAATCTTTCAGCGACCCAAGAATAGAAGGAAACTTCCTCAACATGATAAGGGTCATGTATGAAAATCCTACACCTAACATACTTAATGATGAAATACCAAGTGCTTTTTGGTGTGATTGAAAAGAAGGCAAGGATGTTCATTCTCACACACACACACAAAAAGCAAGATAAAGAAATAAAAAGCAAACACATTGGAAAGGAAAAGGTAAAACTGTTTATATTGACAGCTAACATAATCTTGTATGTAAAAAATCATAAGTCATCCACGCAAAAAGCCACATAAAATATTGGGAGAAAATTTTAACAAAATATGTGTAAAATCTTCATAGTAAAAGCAACAAAACAAAAATTAAAGACCACGTACGTAAAGATGTTTAACATACTCTTGGACTGAAACACTCAATATGGCTAAGATGTTTTTTCTCCCCAAACTGACCTTAAGATTCAGTGCAACCCCAATTAAAATCACAGCATGTTCTTTGTAGAAACAGATAAACTAATCTTAAAATTTATATGAAAATGCAAAGAAACCAGAATAACAAAAATGATTTGTAAAGTAACAAATTTGGAGGACTTATGCTATCTGATTTCAAGACTTCCTTTAGACCTACTGTAATCAAGCCAGTGGTATTCATGTAAGAATAGAAATACAACATGGAACAGAACAGAGTCCAGAAACAGACATATACATGTAAAAAATGTACTGGGTTGGCCAAAAAGTTTTGTGTTTTTTTTTTCCATATGATGGCTCTAGTAGTGCTTAGTTGTCTTAACTTCATTCAAAACAATTTTGTTAGATGTATTGTGACAGATGTCATATCAGCATGCATTTTTCAAAAAACTTATCAAAATTGGTGAATTTTTGTACAGCCATTTTAATATTGAAGACTGGAAGAAGATATGCAACATTTTCAGTGTATTATGCTTTATTATTTCAAGAAGGGTAAAAACACAACTGAAACACAAAAAAAGATTTGTGCCGTATTTGGAGAAGCTGCTGTGACAGACTGAATGTGACTAAAGTGGTTTGCAAAATTTCTTAGTACTATTGACATTTTGGCCAAAAAATTGTTTTCTGTGCAGCTGTCTTCTGCATTGGAAGATGTTTAGCAGCACCCCTGGTACTCTACCCACTAGAAGCCAATAGTGGGAGATAGCTGACATCCTCAAAATATCCAAACCAATAAAGTTATTGGTGAAAATAAAAAATGTGTCTTATTTTACAGAAAAAAAACTAAACAGGCTTTTTGCCAACCCAATAACAAGTATTCAATCATTGTCTCTACTGGATGGATTGAGATAAAATATAATGGGTTAGAATTGTGGTGAAGTGAAGTATTAAATCTTACAAATTTGCCAGAATGAATGAATCCCAAGCAGAATAAAAAGAAACTACATCTAGATATCACACTAAAACTGCAGAAACCAAAGAAAATCTTAAAAGCAAAGAAAAAGAAAAGATGGATCATAAAAAAAGACAAAAGACTGACAGTCTACTTCTCATCAGCAACAATGGAAATGAGCAGACAACAGAAAGACATCTTCCAAGTGATAAAAGACAGTAAACTGTAGAGCCAAAACTCTAAATCCAGCAGATATCTTTAAAGATCAAACAAGACGCACTAGATAAAAGATAAACTGTCACACTGAATAATCAAAACTCAACAATATGCTGTTATGTTGCCGTTCAATTATTTTGTTTTTAAGGTTCACTAGTTCATTTAGTTTTAGAGTTTATGTTATTTTGGTATAAACTTATTTTTGAATATGTGACAAATTTACATGGTTCGAAAGTCAAAAAACTATATTAGAAAAACTTACCAGATTTCATTTCTGTCCTTATCCTTCTACCCATTTCATTCCCTCTATCACACTTCTTAACCGTTTTCATTAACCTACGTTAATCCTTCCAGTAACTTTTTTTTTCTCTCCCCAGAAGTTCTTCTTGTGAAAATATTTATAGTTTTCATGCACAAAGAACAGCAAACTATATACACAATATTGTACCTTGCTTTTGTTTACTTAATAGTATATCCTGGCAATCACTCCTTATCATCAAATTCCACTTCCAATCTTTTGCTGTTACAAATGATAACAATGAATAACATTAACTACACATTGCTTTATGGTCACTGCAGCTGTACCCTTAAAATACATTCCTAGAAGTGGGTCTGTGGGTTAAAGGATAAAAGGATCTGCAATTTTTAAAGAAATTGCCAAATGTACTCTCACTAGAAATGTATGACAAACTAGTTCCTCAAAGCCTCACAGAGTATGTTAACAAACTTTTGGATTTTTGCCTGATAAACAAAAAATAGTTATCTTGGCATAGTTTTCATTTGTACACTCCTTAATATGGTTTAACATGTTTTCGTGAGGGCTATTTGCAGTTGTACTAGGTATACTGTCAGGTTTTTTTTTGTTTGTTTGTTTTTTAAATACTACAAAGCAATTTTAAACTACATTCATTAGAATTTATTATTAAGAATATTGCTAGTATTATTATGAAAGTAATACATTTTCTGTAAGGGAAATAATTTTAATCAGTGGTCAAGACAAACAATTATGTTAATATTATTAGAGCAAAGATTATCAGTAGAATAGAGAAATAGAATGTACTTTACAAAAACATATACTTTACTACAATAAAAAAAAGTATTCAAAAAGTTGGTACGGCATAATAAAATAAACCCAAAGAAATTTTTTTTCAAAATCCTCACCGGAGGATGTTTTTTATTGGCTTTAGAGAGAGGGAAAGAGAGGGGAAAAAGAGGGGGAGGGACCGGGAGAGGGAGAGAAGAGGGGAGACACACACACACACCCCGATATGAGAAATATTGATTGGCTGCCTCCAGTGTACGTACCCCAATCAGGGATCGAACCCACAACTTTTTGGTGTATGGACTGTTGCTCCAACCAACTGAACCCCCTGGCCAGGGCAACCCAGAGAAATTTTTAAAAAATCCATTAAATGGAACAGAAGCCATGTAGCTCCTCAAAGAAACCAATAAAATTGAATACTTCTGGTGGAGGAAAGAGAGGAAGGGAGAGAGAGGGAGACGTGCACAGGAGTGTGACAGCGCACACCTCTAAAGCTAGTACCAGGAATGAAAGAGGATATTGTAACTTTAGATGGTACAGATATGAAGAACTGGTGATTATTATATACCTGTATCGATAAAACTGAAAATTTATATAAATGTACATATTCCTAGGGAAAAAATGAAACTACCAGTGTCTCAAGTGACAGAACACCTAAAGAATGTTATAAATAAACCTTTAAGAAAACTGAATCAGGAGTCAAAATCTTCCCATGAAGAAAAGCCCAAGCCCTGATTGCTAACATAGATCAAGAAATGATCTAATTCCAGTCTTATACAAATTACTTTCTGAAGCTTTCACACCTATAGAAAAACTCACAGAGTAGTAAAACAATGGAAAATCACAGGCCATGTAACTCCTAAACACAAAAGCAAAAATCATAAGATATTAGCAAACCAAATTGGGCAGCATGTAAAAAGGGGACTATACTGGCACTAAGAAGACTTTTGCTCAGGAATACAAGATTTTATTATTAGAAAATCAATTCTTTGAATTCACCACATAACAGATTAAAAGAAAACATTATTATCCTGGTCTCACTAGATACAAAAAATATTTGATATTAAAAAAAAAATCTATTCCTGATTAAAAAACCAAAAGCCTTTTGTGACTATTAGAAATAAAACAGCACTGACTGGCGTGGCTCAGTGGACTAAGTGCCAGACTGTGAACCAAAGGATCGCCTGCTCAATTCCCAGTCTAGGGCACAGGCCTGGGTTGCAGGCAGGTCCCCCAGTACGGGGTGCGCGATTGGCGACCACACATTGATGTTTCCCTCTCTTTCTCCCTCCTTTCCCCTCTCTCTAAAAATTAAAAAAGTAAAATCTTAAAAAAATAAAACTAGTTCTAGAAACTAAACTAGTTCTTGTTTTAGTTCACAAAGAACTAAAACAGGTGGTGTAAGGCCTAAAATTAAGGCTTAGTATAATCTGCTGCTTCAATTCCGGTAAAAGTGGGAGGGCCACAAAGAGCCTAACCACAAGCTCCCCTCCCCACTCTACTCGCGCAGATAAGGTCCCCTAACTAAGCGTGCCTCCTTTAGCAATAGGACCAGGCATTTTGTTTGTCCTTGAATAGTTATGGAATTATTCAAACAAACCAATCGCATCTTCTCAGAATCAGAGGGCAGCCCGCTTTCATAAAAGTATTGGGTTGGCCAAAAAGTTCGCTTAGTTTTCCCTGTAAAATAAGACATTTTCATTTTCACCAATAACTTTACTGATTTAAATATTTTGAGTAGGTTGACTGTCTCCCGCATGGTAGAATGTTGACTGTGCTCAATTAATGTCTTGATTTGATCACTATCAACTTCAACTGGTCTACCCAGCTGTGGAGCATTGTCCAGTGAGAAATCTCCAGCTCGAAACTTGACAAACCACTTTTGACACA
The DNA here is from genome assembly GCA_004026545.1 of Mormoops blainvillei. Taxonomy (NCBI): domain Eukaryota; kingdom Metazoa; phylum Chordata; class Mammalia; order Chiroptera; family Mormoopidae; genus Mormoops; species Mormoops blainvillei. The sequence goes on along the minus strand of PVJD01009229.1, from coordinate 39,611 downwards.
TCTGATCACTCAAAGCACCTTCTTCAAACACTGCACAAATCTTTTTGCATTTCACTTGCGTTTTTACCTTACTTGAAATAATAAAACATAACATGCCAATAATCTTGTGTATTTTCTTCTAATATTATTACTTTCAATATTAAAATGGCTACACAAAAATTTAGCAATTTCGTTAAGTTTTTTTAAAATGCAAGCTGATATGAAATCTAACAAGATTTGTTTTCACAATACAACCTAACAAATCTGTTTTGAATGAAGTTAAAGACAACTAAGCACTACTGGAGTCATTTTACAGGAAAAAAACTAAATCAATAGTTATTGGTGAAAATGAAAAATGTGTCTTTTACAGAAAAAAATAAACAATTTTTTTTGTTTTTTGTTTTTTAAAGATTTTATTTTATTTTTACACAGAGGGGAAGGGAGGGAGAAAGAAAGGGAGAGAAACATTAATGTGTGGTTGCCTCTCTCACACCCCGCCCCCCCAACCCCGAACTGGGGACCTGGTCCGCAACCCAGGCATGTGCCCTGACTGGGGAATCGAACCAGCGACCCTTTGGTTCGCAAGCCAACGCTCAATCTACTGAGCTACACCAGCCAGGGCCTAAATGAACTTTTTGACTAACCCAATAGATGACATGACTCTATATGTAGAAAAGCCAAACAAAGCTATAGAGACAGTACTAGAATTAGTAAAATTCAATAAAGTCACTGAAAACAAATATTTAAACCACATCTGTTTTTAGCAGGATCAAAAAGGTAAAAATGAAGTTAAAATAGGACATTTGTAACAGCAACAAAAGGAAAAATTCTAAGAGGAAAATGTTCAAAATTCCTATGGAAATAATTATAAATTAATGAGTCACTAAAGAAAACATAAGAGAAAATAATAGCATGCCTGTGGATTAGAAAACTCAATTATCACAAACATAAATTCGCCCCAAATTAATCTAATAATTTCTCACAATCAAGAATCTGTCAGGTTTTTCTGTGGAACTTGAAAATGGATTCCAAAATTTATATAACTCAAAGAGCTAAAACTAGGCAAGAGTAACTGAAGAATAATAAGTGAAGGGGGGAGGGAATTTACACAAGTTCCTGTTTTACCAGCTATCAAAGCCAGCTGTAAAGCCATAGTGAGTAAGAGAGGGCGGCACTGATTCAGGGAGTGACAAATGGATCAATAAATTAGAATTGACTAAGAAACAGATTAAGTGCTGAGTAATAGACTCATGCATATAGAAATACCTAATAACTGATAGGGAGAGCGATGCACTGAAAAAAGAATGGCATTTTGAGTAATGGTGCTGGGACAGCCAGTAAACAATGAATCTAGGCTCCAGCCTATTGTCAAACGTAAATCAACTGTAGTTGAAACAAAAACCTAAACGTGGCCCTGACCAGTGTGGTTCAGTTGGTTGGACATAGGCCCACAAAGCATAAGGTCACTGGTTCGATTCCTGTTCGTTGCCTGAGTTGTGGGTTTGGTTGCCGAATGTGAACAAAAGGCAACTGAGGGATGTTTCTCTCACATCAATGTTTCTCTCTCCCTCTCTTTCTCCCTCTGGCCTCCTCTCTCTAAAAATAAATAAAATCTTAAAAAACAACAACAACAACAAAAAACCCAACCAAAATGTGAAGGGCAAAACTATAGAACTTTTAAAAGAAAATAGGGGAAAATAATTGTTACTTTGGGGTATGGAAAAATTCTTAACTTAAAGCACTAACCACAAGGGAAGATTCACAAAAGTTTGGTTCAAAGAACCTGTAGAAAAAATAAGACGAAGTAGAACATTAAAGAACTCCTATCAAAATGAATAAACTCAACAGAAAGATAGAAAAGAGATTTGAACAAGTACCTCACAATTGCTGAAATCCAAATGGTCAATATGCATATGAAAAGTACTCAACCTAACTGGTACTTGGGAAGCGCATATTAAGATCCAAAGAAAGTAACAAGAAATATCCACCAGAACGCCAAAAACTAAAAAGACTGGTAACACCAAGTGTGGTGAGTGTCCTGATTTTAGCTAACAGGAACACACATTACCTACTTGGTAAAAGTTGAAGACTCACATACCCTGTTGACCAAGAGTTCTACTCTTCAGTTAAATAAAACTCAGGGCTCAACATCACTTTATATTAATAAACTGAGCTTTACTAAATGCTGCTGTAACAGGGGGAAGCATCGAGGGCCACACAGTGTGTCTACAGGAAGTAGCGTGTGTTATGTTGGCAACCAGAGCAATGTGGCATGAAGCGAGTAGGGCGCATGCCTCTGACTAGGGAGGTGATTGGACAGAGGGACCCTCGGGTCTACTTCCACCACGCAGGGGACTGACGGTGGAATGTCACTCTCAGCTTTCCCTTCCTCTCACTGGTCCAGTGGGTCTAGGGGACTCTAGTTGTTTATTTATTTACTTATTTACTTATTTAATCCTCACCCAGGACATGCTTATTTGATTTGAGAGAGAGAGAAAGAGAGGGAGAGAAACATCAATGTGAGAGAGAAACGCCAATCAGCTGCCTTTCACAATCCACCAGGTACCAAATCCGCAACCCAGGGCCTGTGTCCTGATGGGGACAGAACCTTCCAGTTTGCTGGACGGTACCACACTTGCCAGGGCTATATAACGTACTTAAATTGCTCTGCAGTCAATACGGTAATACAAAGTTATATTGTCTGGGTCTGTTTACAGCCCTAATTCTTACTGTATTCTCTTTTGCCTCTCCATTGGTAGCCATTTTTAGTTTTTTTTATTGCTTCTTTTTAAAATATACATTTGTTTTCTCTATCTTATCCCTTATTGCTACTGAGATATTTCTGTTTTTAGGCCCTTTTAATAACAGAGGAAAGAAACACATACACAGACACACGATTTCACCCCACTTCCCACAAAAGTTAGCATATAATGCAATACAAATTCTTCCGCACCTTGCCATTTTTTTATGCAAATATAAATGCTGGAATGCACTCCACAGTAGTCTATAGAGATCTTCCTTAGTCCTCTTTCACATCTGCCCACTAATACACCATAATTTACCCCACTAGTTGTCTATTGCTGTTCAATCTTTCATTATTGCAAACAATGCTGCAACAACTCTGCACATACCTCATTTTATACTTTCGCAAATCTATCTTTAGGAATAAAGTGAAGATTGTGGGGTAAATGAGGAAATGCAATTGCAATTTTGTTAGATGTTGTCAAATTCTGTTCCACAGGAGTCTTACCACTCAGAATCCCACTGGCAATATGGCTGAGTGTCTTACTTTCCCCCCAGTTTTACCCAAAAAATATAATACCAAACTTTTAGGTTTTTGCCAATCTGGTGGGGGAAAATATGGTATTTAACTATACTTTTAATTTGTGTTTCTCTTGTTATGAGCATATTGTCACATTTCATATTTAAGGACCATTCTCGCTTCTATTTGTGGACCTTCTACATATAGTTTACACTTTTCTATTGAGTTGTAGTTCTTTTTCTTATTTTTGAAACATTTTAAACTTAAGTTGCAACGTTTCTCTTAGTTTGTTGTTTGCCTTTTGTTTGCTTATGGTGTTTACTATACTGTAAACTTTTCCATTTGTCAATTTCTTTCCCTTTTTGTTCCTAGATTTGAGAGAATGGTTGGGAAACTTTCCCCCTACTTCCAGTTTATAAAGAAATTCATTATTTATTTTCAGTACTTCATTTTCTACATTTTAGACCTCTGATCAATTTGGAATTTATACTGGTACATGGTAGGAGAATTGGATCCAATGTTATTTTTCCAGATGACTAAGCAGTTGTCCTAATAATTGGACTATTATTAAAAGTACTCCTGCCCCCATTATTGGAGGTGGCACATCACATACTAAATTTTCATACACATTAGGTCTACTTCTGGATTTTCTCTCTTGCTCCTTGGATCCATCTACCCATTCACCAGTACTATGCAACTTCAATTAAACAGCTTTTATATTTTAACATCCCATCCTTCCTATTAAAAATAAGGAATACCTTTGCATTTGGCTCAAGCTGACTTCTAAGTTTTTTACAAGTATCTTGACAGTTTTTACCATGTAGATCATATACATATTAGGTTTCTAGATTTTTTTTTATTTTGAATTCTTACTATTACAATGAAATCTTCTCTTCCATTTTATCTTCCAACTGGTTACTGTTATATATATATGAAGGCTACTGATCTCTGTATAGTTTTACATCTTGCAACTTATTTGTAGTAGTTTCGTATACGCTCACATCCCCGAAAATGAAGTTAAGATAATGGGCATCCTTTTTCCCCCTGATTTTATGGGTCAAGCCTCTAGAGTTTCCCCCATAAAGATGCTGGCTTTGGAAATGAAATACGTATTTTTTAAAATGATCTATTAATTCCTATTTTACTGATTATTAACATAAAGGGGAGTTGAATTTTGCCAAATGACTTTTTTACAATTATATGATTGTCTCCTTAGCTATGAAATCCAAATATTGACCCTTACATTCCTAGAAAAAACTTTTGACATGATTTTTTAATATACTCTTTGATACTACATTATTAATATTTTACTTACATCTTATATTCATATTCATTAGTGAAACTGATCTGTAGATTTGTGTATTTGTGAAATGCTTTCCAGGCTTCAGTACTGATGTTATAAATGCTTCAGAAGAAAAGAATTTGTAAGTTTAGATGTTTTTCTGTATCTTGTAACAACTGAAGTAGTACTGAGGTTATCAGATTTACTGAACCTCCACTATGAAACCATCTGGGCTTGGAACTTTGGTGCAGAAGAGCTTTTGTGTAGTATTTATTCTCTATTCTTCCTATGGAATTGATCTGCTTAAATCAACTCTCTCTACAGGGTACAACTGTGACAAATTGTTTTCCTATAAAATGATCCTTCTCATCAATTTTCAAATCTATTTGCATACATCCTCATAAAGTTATCTTCGTGAACTATTAAATTTTCTGTTTTGGTTACATTCCCACTGTGTTTAAGATTTCTTCTTCTTTTTAAAAATTTAGTTAACGGGTTGTCTGTCTGACAAAAAAAAAAAAAGACAACCTTCAAAGGACCAAAATATTGATGTATTCATTCGTTCTACTGTTTTTCTGCTCTCTAAAACCCATTATTACCTTTCCTTCTGTGTTCTTTGGCTTACTTTGTTGTTTTTTCTACCTTTTCGAGTATTCATTTATTTTCATTTTCACTGATGTAAGCATTTGATGTTAAGAATCTTCTTATCACGATTGCTTTGGCTATAACACAGAGGTTGGCAAACTATATATAGTCCATGTACCATATCCAACATGCCACCTGTTTCTGTAAATCAGGTTTTATTGGAACACAGCTGTACCCGCTTATTTATATATTGTCTATGGTTGCTTTCATGCTACAACAGAAGAGTTCAAAATTGCAACAGAGACTATATGGTCCACGAGCTTTAAAAATATTCCCTATCTACCCTTCTATAAAGAAAAGTTTTCTCACCCCTGGTATAACCAATTGATTCTAATGCATCATGTCAAGAAACCTAGTAGTTTTGTTTGTATTTTCACTTTAAGTTAAGAGTTGTCTGGCAGTGTGTTAGGTCAGTGTTGAATTTTTCAAACTGATTTTTAATTAAAAAATAAATAAATAAATAAATAAATAATTTTGGGGGGTAATTTTGGGATTTTTCTTTCTTTTTTAAATCATCATCAGAGGATATATCTATTGATTTTTTAGAGAGAAAGGTAGGGAGAGGAAGAAACATCCATCAGTTGCCTCCCCAACACACCGTGACAGGGGATTGACCCAGCAACCTTTTTAGTGTACAGACGATGCTCCGATCAACTGAGCCAGCTGGCCAGGGCAGGCGAGTTTTCTTACATGTCAACAAATAATCATTTTTCTTCAGTGTTCCATGTACAGTTGCAAAGAAGGTGTATTCTTTTATATGCAATACACAATCATGAGATCCATCTTTTGGTTATATTATTTAGGTCTTCAATGACGGTAAAAAATTTTTGTCCACTTCGTCTATCTGAGAAAGATTTTAACTCTTCTATCACTAATGTTTCTAAGTTTTATTGACTCTCCTGAAACAGTAAAAAAAAAAAAAAATTGTCATTAATATCCATGTATCCAAAAGTACATCTTCATTGAGACTTGCTGCTTGTAGCCTCAGAATGTGTTGCCTCTTAATGATTTCTGGCCTGAGTTCTACCTTATGTATCATCGAAAGAGTAACTTCTGTTTTCTTATTTACATATTTGGTGCTATCATTGCCTAACTTTTTATTCTTAACTTTTCTGAGTCTTTCAGTTTTGTAGTTAAATCTTTTCCATAGAACACAAAGTTGGATTTTGCTATGTTCACCTGAAAATATATATTTTTTCCTCTCACAGGCCAGTTGAGCCCATTTATTGATATAATCTCAATTCTGTTATAAAGAAAATATATAAATTATTTCACTGTGTTTGTTTCCTGTCTTTCTTTCCCCCTCCTCCCAGTATTTCTTTTGGCATCTAGAAAGGTTTAGGTTCTATTTCTAATGGTTATCTTTATACTAATACCTTTACATAACCTTAGCCTTCTCTATATTAGATACTGTCTATTAATTCCATAGTACAAGCAACACAGAAATTAGCTCCTTATTTCCTCTCATACTATCCCTGCACCATATCCCCCAGAATCCATTTAAAGTAATAATATCTTTTGATTCCCTGGTGAATTTCTGTAAGGCAATCAATAATTCTATTAAGCCACTTCTTGGTTGTCTGAAATTTATTCTCTAATAGCTTCCTTAGGAAAGATTCATGTGAAGTATATTCCGTAAGTCCCTGAATAACTGTATTATATCTACACTGTCAGAACATATAACAAGTACATACTACTTTGTCACCTCTTATCCCCATCATTAAATTCAGTTCTACAGTTAAACATAAGAATTCCCTGCAGAACATCTTTCCTGTTGTTTTCCTGGCATAACATCTTTTAGCACTGATATACATACTCAACAGTGTGACAATGGCATAAAGACAGACAGATCAATGGAACAGGAGAGAGGGCCCAGAAATAAACCCAGACATACATGGATAACTCGTATTTGACAAAGGGATGCAATAGAGAAAGGATAGCCTTTTCAAAAGCAGTGGTGGAAAAATTAAATACCCATATGTAAAATGAACTGGAATCCATACCTCATACCACATTAAAAATTAACTCAAGCTCTGGCCAGGTAGCTCAGTTGGTTAGAGTGTCATCCCAATACACCAGGGTTGTGGGTTTGATCCAGTCTGCGCACAAACAACAATCAACCAGTGAATGCATAAATGAGTGAAACAACAAATCAATGGTCCTCCCTCTCTAAAATCAATATATTGATAAAAATTAATTAACTCAAAAAACGGGTCATAGACCTAAATGTAAAACTTAAAACAGTGAAACTTCAAGGAGAAAATACCTATGTTGAGTAAAGATTTCTTAGATACAGCACAAAAAAATTCATTAATAGATTAATTGGATTTCATTAAAATAAGGGGGTTCCTTGGAGAAATGACCAAGGCTGGTGTAGAACAAGCACAAAAATGAAACTAGAAACTCTGGCCAGAAAATAAGAAGTGCTCAAAAACAACAGCATCATGTCAAAGGACAAGATGTCAACTTGAAAGGACAAGATGTCAACTTGGTGTCTACTGCCCAAATGGGAACAATTTGCCTATCAAAATAAATAACTAAACAATTAATTATAACATTATATAAAAAATTTCACAAGCCCATAACAATAGACAAATAGAAAAGAAAAATGGCATCCATATGGTAGACTAACAACAACCATTGAAAAATCACCCTTTTGCAACATCAGAGTAGTAACTGATGAAGGCAAGAATCATCAGTAGATGCCAATTTAAGGTTTTTGGGAACAAAATATTCACAAGGACTCCAAAGTGTCTCCTAGGAGGTTACTTATTAATTACAAGGGCTGGGGGGAATATCTTTAGAGTGCAGAAATATGGCAGTGCATCACCTTAAACAAGTGATCAAAACCAACACTAACAATAATGTGACAGAATGAGATCATGATATTTTTTCTCCTCACCCGAGGACATTTTCTCATTGCTTTGGGAGAAAGATTGTCTGCCTCCCATACATGCCCCTAGCAGGGATCAAACTCGCCACCTAGGTATGTGCTCTGACCAGGAATCAAACTCACAGCCTTCTGGTGTACAGGTCCATGCTCCAAGCAACCTAGCCACACAGGCCAGGGCGAGATCATGATTAATGTACAGCCCTGAAGAGGACACATCACTTTTGCCAAAAATGACATATAGTCTGGATATAACAAGGAGAGAGAAACCACACATTGAGTTTTGAAAAAGGAAGTTAACACAAATAATAATATAACTACATCAAGGAATTGGGTTAACAAGAACTGGCTAGTAAATAGAAAGAACTCTAAAGAATATAGGATACAGCAGACCTGAAACAGTGTATGTTTATAATGCCTCTAAGGCTGAGACAGAATGCACAAGAATTTTCCCCCCACGTCTGTTATCAGACCTTGGTGGAGAAGGCGCAGCCATAGCTCACACTTGGATGTTTTAACAGCACTGCTGTCTTTGTTAATATTTTCTTTGGCTTTCATCATGCTACTTTTTCCCGGGTTTCACCTACTGCTTCTCAGTCTCCTTTGTAGGTTCATCCTTATCTAGTAGTTATTGCATATCAGAATTCCTAAAGGTTTGTCCTGGGTGATCTCCTCAATTTACCCTTTAGAGTGGAAAGGAAGAGAACAGGGGAAAGACAACGAGGAGACCAAAATAGAAGGGTCACAGAAGTGAGAGAACTTTATACCAAAAGATGGGTGGGAAAGCTGAGAATATTAGTAAAAGCAAGACACGTTACAAGCAAGTCAAGTTTAGAAGATTGGTGAGGACAGGAAGAAACATAAATCAAACATGCACCAGTACAAAGAGATAGACGCTGAGTCACATGTACTATAGGCTCCCTTCCTGGTTATGCTTAATGTTGAATATAGAGAGTCAAGAGATCCCAGGGAGACTATTCATCCATAAGCAAAGTAAAACAAAGATGAACTTCTGGTAGTTATGACTCTTAATTACTATAGAAGACGTTTTTCTTTTAAATTTATTGTATAAAAGTATGAGTACTTACGGACTATTTTTACAGTTGACCTCTGAACAATGTGGGGGTTAGGGGCACCTGCCCCACACACAGTTGGAAATTCTCATATAACTGACTCTACCAAAATTTAAGTTGTTTCCCTATATCCATGGGAGGTTAGTTCCTGGACCCTCGCAGATACCCAAATTTGCAGATGCTCAAGTTACCTGTATAAAATGGCATACGACAAAGCATACAAGTTGACCCTTTCTCTGCACCCACAGACTCCTGAGACTGAAAAAAACTAGGATCTGAAACCCGTTTTGAAAGACCAGATGAATGTATAAAAACATTGAGGCAATTCAGCTGATAGTTATATGTTTGCGTTTTAAACACAGGTATTGGAACATGTACTCTACATATTTATTATATACATATACTACAATACTAGTATATCTAAATCACATAAACATAAGATACTGTTAAGGAATGAAACTGAGGTAAAATAAATACTTTTAAATGTCTTGTTATATGATAGCTTCAACAACTACCAGCTAATGGTCCAAGGTGTAATATACACTTAAGGCATAGTTCATCATTAACATAAAGGATGTCAATTAATTACAAAAAGGCTTCTTGTTAATTTTGAAACTTTCAGGTCCAGTTCTTAGGTAACCATTGCTGTTCACCTCACAGTAAGAATGACAAAGAGTCTGTAAATACAAAGTATAAATTCTGCCACTCTGCTGTCATGCTTGTAAATTATGTAGTGTTATCTTTATCATAGCTGAAAATGAGTCCTGAAAGATTCCAATTATTACTAAGACTGATGGAAAATCACAACTCCATCAACTGCATACACATGATAAAATGGAACATAAAATGGGGCAGAAACGGTTACAGCTTTCTACAGAACATGGATCTCCTTGCCAGCTAATCCACACTGGTCACATAGTCAGGCGCCAGGAGTGACAAGTACCTGTTCCTCCTCTACACAAATCTGAAGAAGTTATCACATGTGAGCAGCCCTGGTTTGTCTGGGCTCAGCCCTCTGTATTTTCCTAAACTGGGGGAAAGCCAAGTCATCAGCACCTAACCTTGATTATACACTTAAATGGAACTATCTCTATGCAATTAAAATTGGGGACACTTTTTATATCTATTGCACATGTGCCCTACAACTTAGGGACTTTCCAGACTACTGATACAGAGGGGCTTTTTTGAGTGGCCTCCACATGGGATTTCCCTAGGAACTGAGATTAAAGTTTTATGCCTGGGTGCTGGTAATAGTCTATTATGATCTTCAATTTTTTTTTCTCATTTTAGATTAAAAAAACATGTTAAAATCCATAAACCTACTTATCCAAGCAAATGGAAACTGTTACAATATTGGGGAGAGGGCACACAACACAATGGGGTCTGCAGTCCTGCAGTACAGAAACCCCATTATCTCCAGGGCAACTACTCACAGTATCATAGGTTGTACAGCACAGGGGACTGCCTAACTTAAGAGGGCAAATGCGGATTAACATGCATTCTATTTCCTATGGCATGTATCCCTCGGCTGCATATGCCAAGAGGGAGCTTATTTCTAACTCACCCAAAGGTACCTGGACTCCTCCCTCAGCATACTTTGTATACCATATATGAAATATAGCCATCTGAGATGCTTATTCATGTGACCATGAGAATCTACACATCAAGTACTTTAAAGTTTAAGTTATGCTCTGACCTGGGTGGCTCAGCTGGTTGGAGCGTTGTCCCATTACCAATGGGTTGCGGATTCAATTAGTGGTCAGGGCATATACCTAGGTTGCGGGTTCAGTCCTCAGTCTGGGCACAGGCGGGGGGGTAGCCAATCCATATTTCTTTCTCACATTGATGTTCCTCTTTCTCCCTTCCTCTCTCTAAAAAGCAATGAAAAAAATGTCCTCAAGTGAGGATTACAAAACTAAGCTTAATTTACACAAAAAAAATTCTAATGCTTTCATTCGTATCAATAGGGCATATTTTACCTCAGAATGTGGCACACTTCCCATTTTGGAGACACTTGTGTGTTGTGTATTTGAAAATTCAGGAGTAAAATTTGAGAAAAGGGTCCAGGTTACAAGGAAGAGATGAGAGGCTCATGCATCTAGGTGATAGTTTAACTTGGTGAGGTCTCTAAGACACATGAGTATCTGAAAAAGGTACAATGCAATTTAAAAGTGGTCTTCTAACATCAGTTTTCCACAAGGACAGAGTAGCTACTGCCTAGAAAAGCTGGCCTGCCATGAGCAACTGTATGTAACTGGAAAAATATATGAGGCAACTGTTTTTGGGCACTGGCCAACAGGCAATGCAGTTTCCCTTGACCTCTGAAAAAGGGGAAACTAGGAGGCGAGCCCCTAAAACGTCTTCTTGATTTCTCTGCCTTGGGACTATTCCTGACTGCAGCGCAGGGAGCTAGAGCCTAAGCAGAACACAGCTAAGAAGCCAGAGAATTTGGGACTATGAAACAACATAAGCACCGGAGAGACCAAGCTGCACAGAGGAAAGGCGCCAGTAGTATCTGTAGGGTTTCCCCACATCCTTGGCTGAAGGCTACCAGGCATGTTCAGGGAAAGACTTCAGAAAGCTTACCAGAGAGCAGCTGCTAAGGAATTGAGAGAAAAGCAAAGATAACAGAAGCCCAACAAGAACAAAGAGAAAACAAAAAGATGGTAGATGGTAGGTTTACCTCGAAAACACTAGTAATTATTTAAAATGTAAATGGTTTAAACAATTAAAAGCAAAAACTTACAGCTTGGATAAAAAAGCTAGATACAACTATATACTATCTATAACACACAATTTAAATATAAAGGTTAAAAGTAAAAGGATGGAAAATACATCATTCAAACACAAAAAAAGAAAACCAGTGTAACTGTATTAATAATATGAGACTATATAGACTTTATAAAAAAGTAGTATGAGAGATAAAGAGGGACATTTCAAGTGTTAAAAAGGGAAGGCAATTCAGCAGTAAGACAAAGCTTCAAAAATACCTTCAGCAAAAACTAACGATTAAATAGGAATAAACAATAATCATGACTGAAGATTTTAACATTCTTCTCCATTACTGATGGGAAAAAAAAAATCCAGTAAGAATACAGATTTTTACAACACTATCAACCAACTTGCCTTAGTTGACATTTACAGAATATGACACCCAACAAAGGCAGAATTTAAATTCATTTCAAATGCACATGGAACATTCAGCAATACAAATGATAAGCTAGGACATAAAATGTCAATAAACTTCAAAAGATTTAAATCTTACACAGTATTTTTTTTTACTATAATAAAACAAGCTATCTAGAAAATATACATAAATTAACACACTTCTAAGTAACCCATTGGTCACAGAAAAAAAAAATCACAAGAAAAATGTTAAAACATTTTTTAGTGGAATGTTAATAAAAGCACAACACAAAATTTGAGGTGGCTTAGAGAAAAAAACTATATAATCTTTAAAGCAGGGACAAATAGAACAAGGCCAGAAGTTAGTCTATAAGTCTTTAGTAATAGTAACCAAGAAAAGGAGTAAATATGAATTACAAGTAAAAGAAATAATATAGGGGATATCATTCAGCTCCTGAAAACCTTGAAAGGATAAGGGATGATTGTGAACATATTTATGTCAATAAATGTACCAATTAGATGAAACTGACAATTTTCTTCAAACAATTTACCAAAATAGAATTCAAGAAGAAATAGAAAATCTGACTAGCCTTGTATCTATTAAAGACATTGAATTCCTAATCAAAAACCTTCCCATAAAGAAAACTCGAAGCCCAGATGGATTCCTAGGTGTATTCTGTCAAATATTTAAGGAAGAATTAATACTAATTTTACAAAACTCTTTCACAAAATAGAGATGAAGGGAACATCTCATACCACTTTTTGAGGCCAGAATAACTTGACATCAAAATCAGATAAAGATACAAAAAAACTATATCATCAATATTCCTCATGAACATTAAAAATATTCTTAAACTATCTGCAAATCAAACTAAGGCATATACAAAAAGGATAATACATCATGACCAAGTAGGGGTATATCCCAAGACTGTAAGATTGGTTCCAATATCTGGAAATCAATGTAATTCACCACATTATCAGAAAAAAAGAAAAATCAAATGATCATTTTAACAGATACTATATAGAAAATGCATCTGACTAAATTCATCCTCCATTTATGATTAAAAAACCCTCAGCACACTAGAAAGAGAGAAATTTCTTAATTTTGATAATGGGCATCTATAAAAAACTAACAACTAACATTAATAGTGAACAACTGGGTGTTCTCCTCCTAAGATCAGAAATAAGGCAATAACACAATCTCTCCTTTTAATATTGAAATTGAACTTCTATTCAATATTGTACTGGAGGAAAATCACAATGATAAAGAATGGCGACTTCCAGTCAAGATGGGGGTATAGGTAAACATGACTCATCTCTCCTCGTACAACCACATCAAAATTACAACTAAAACATAGAACCACCATCACTCAGAACCATCAGAAACCAAGTTGAATGGAAGTCTGGCAACTACGGAATTAAAGAAACTATATCCATCCAGACTGGTAGGAAGGGCAGAGATGCAGAATGGGCTGGTTCCACATACACATGTGGTGGATAAAAATTCAGTGGGGGTTTCTTGGGAGCAACAAGTCCCAGCCCCACACTAGGGCCCCAGTCTAGGTTCCAGTGCCAGGAAGGTAAGTCCCCATAGTTTCTGGCTGCAAAAGCCAGCAGGGATTGGGTCAGTGAAAGAAACTTGTAGAGTCCCAAGCAGTTCCCCTTAAAGAACCAATACACAGACTTACTCAGATTCACTCCCTCTGAGCTCCAGTGCCTAGATAGCAGGTTGAAAGGTACAAGTGGCACACAGGGAGGAAATGAAGTGTCTGGAATCAAGGCAGGAGCTGGGGGACAGTTTTCTCCCAGACAGAAAGGTACACAGAGGTCATCGTCCCTTTCCTGAGACCTCCCCACCCCCGACAAAGCCACAGAGCCACAGAGCCCACAGTCAGGTGCCAAATCTGAGATTCTATCAACCTGGCTAACACTGTCTGCCCCACCCTGGAGGTCTTGAGATGCCATCCCACCCAACTTACACTCCACCCGCCCCCCAGCCCCAAACTGTTAACCATGACGTTTCCATATGAATGGCTGGTCTTCGCTCACACCTCACAACTTCCTAAATCCTATCAAACAAGGACAGCTGGGCTCAATGAGCCACCAGATCCCTGTACCTCTTGCTAGGTGGTCCCAGGCCCGGCACTAGCAGCAGCCAGCCTAGATTCACAGCTTGGCTTCTCTTAGGAATCTCCAAGTACTGCACATGCAGCAGCCATCTCAGATTGCTTTTTAGCTCACGCAAGGTGGCCCCAGGCAGAACACAGGTGGGGGGCTGACCTTGGCCTTCACCACCTGGGAAACCCCAGGGCTAGAGCACCCACTGGACAGTTACATACCATGTTGGAGCACCACCACACTGCCCCTGCAGGGCTGATCTTCTACAGAGAGCGGTTTCTTGTAATTGACTGGCCTGGGTAAATCCCTCCCATTGACCTGCCAATAGCTACCAAGGCTCAACTACAAGAGGAGAGTATACTCAGCCCACATGAAAGGTGCACCTTGAGTACCCAGTTTGGGTGATAGTGAAGGCTGTGCCACGGGACCCTACAGGACACCTACTACATTAGGCCAGGCTACCAAGACAGGGAGTCACAGCAGCTCTACCTAACACATAGAAAAACACAGGCAGGCTGCCAAAATAAGAAGACAAGGAGACACACCCCAAATGAAAGAACAGATCAAAACTCCAGAAAAAGAACTAAACGAAATAGAGATAAGCAGTCTATCAGATGCTGAGTTCAAAACACTGGCCATAAGGATACTCAAGGAACTTAGTGAGGACCTCAACAGCATAAAAAAGATCCAATCAAAAATGAAGGAACTGAAACTAATTAAAATACAGAACAATTTTCGGGGAAACAAGAATAGAGTGAATGAAGCCGAGAAGCAAATCAATGATTTGGAACACAAGGAATCAAAAAACAACCAACCAGAACAACAAGAAAAAAGAATCCAAAAAAGTGACGATAGTGTCAACAGCCTCTGGGACAATTTCAAGCGTTCCAACATTCATATCGTAGGGGTGCCAGAAGAAGAGAAAGAGCAAGAAACTGGAAATCTATCTGAAAAAATAGTGAATGAAAACTTCCCTAATTTGGTGAAGGAAATAGACAAGCAATTCCAGGAAGCACAGAGAATCCCAATTATGATGGATGCAAAAAGACCCACAAGACACATCCTAATTAAAAGGCCAAAGGTCAAAAACAAAGAGACTCTTAAAAGTAGCAAAAAATAAAAATAAATTAGTTACCAGACGGTTGCCAGGTGGGAGGTGGGAGAGGAAAGAATGAGTAAGGAGGTGAGGGGATTAAGAAGTACAAATAGGTAGTTACAGAATAGCATGGGGATGCAAAGTGCAGTATAGGATATGGACTAGCCAAAGAACTTTTACGCACGACCCATGGACATGTAAAATGGTAAGCAGATTGCCTGAGGGAGTAAGGGGCAGTGGGCGGGGGCGGGGGTAATGGGGGAAAAAGTTTGGACAACTGTAATAGCATAATCAATAAACTATAATTTAAAAAATAATGTTCATGGATAGAAATAGCCCATATTGTTAAGATGACTCTTCCCAATTTGGTGTCCAGATTCAATGCAATTCCAGTCAAAATCATAGCAGGCTTTTGTGCATAACTGAGGCACTTATTCTAAAATTGATAAAGAAATGCAAATTACTTCAAAGAGTCAAAACAATTTTGAAAAAGAACAAAATTGTCCAATTTAAAATTTTGCTTAAAATGCTAGAGTAGTGATTTTCAACCAGTGTGCCCTGGTGTGCCACCATGAATGTTTAAAACATGCAATCCCTGTCTATTTAGTCAGAATTCTTTTCCCTTAGGTTGTCAAATAAAAATTTAAAAAAAAATGACAACAGCTAACAAATAGCTGTCCAATGCAAATAAATTAAAGTTATACCCATTTTTGTCAGACTGGCAAAAAATATATACTTTGGTGTGTCACAGAATTTTAGTAATTAGTTTACGTGTGCCACAAGTTGAAAAAGGTTGAAAATCACTGCACTACAGTAATGAACAGATAGTACTGAACAGGTAGATCAACAGAAGAGTACAGGACTTCCGGCCAAGATGGAGGCATAAGTAGATGCACCTTGTCTCCTCGCACAAACAAAAGGACAACAAATAATTTAAAAACAAAAAATAACTAGAACTGCCAGAAAATTGAACTGTATGGAAGTCCGACAACCAAGCAGTTAAAGAAGAAACATTCATCCAGACTGGTAGGTGGGGCGGAGACAGGTAGCCAGGGCAGGAGAGGATGCGCGGCAAAGCTATGGCTGGCGGACTGGGGTGAGCAAGGCAGTTGCTGGCGGAACAAGCGGTCCCACATTTGTGTGCTCATAAACCAGGAGGAACTGGGAGTGCAAGAGACCACCCAACCCAGGGTTCTAGTGCAGGAAAAGAAAGCCTCAACATCTCTACTGGTAAAAACCTGTGGGGACTGTGGCAGTGGGAGAAACTGCCAGTCTCATAGGAGAGTTCAGTTGAAAGACCCACAGTGTCCCAGAACGTACAAAAACCCACCCACGTGGGAATCAGCACCAGAAGATCCCAATTTGCTTGTGGGTAGCAGGGGAAGTGACTGAAACCTGGCCAAGAGCCAAGCAGGCAGCATTGTTCCTTCTCAGGTTCCTTCCCCACATACAGCACCACAAAGCAGTGACATGGGTTGCCCTGCCTGGTGAACACCTAAGGCTCCGCCCCTCACAACACAATACATGCGCCAAGACAAAAAATTATGGCCCAAACAAAAGAAGAGATCAAAGCCCCAAAAACAGAACTAAGTGATGATGAGATAGCCAATCTAACAGATGGAGAGTTCAAAACACTGGTAATCTGGATGCTCACAGAAATGGTGGAGTATGGTCGCAAAATGAAGGAAAAAGTGAAGGTTACGCAAAGTGAAATAAAACAAAATATACAGGGAACCAACAGTGAAGGGAAGGAAACTGGGACTCAAATCAACAATTTGGAGCAGAAAGAAGAAATAAACATTCAACTAGAACAGAATAAAGAAACAAGAATTCAAAAATATGAGGAGTGGCTGAGGAACCTCTGGGACAACTTTAAAGGTTCCAACATCTGAAGCATAAGGATGCCAGAAGGAGAAGAGAAGGAGCAAGAAATTGAAAAAATAATGAAGGAGAACTTCCCCAATCTGGCAAAGGAAATAGACTTCCAGGAAGTTCTGGGAGCTCAGAGAGTCCCAAAGAAGTTGGTCCCAAGGAAGCACACACCAAGGCACATCATCATTACATTAGTCAAGATTAAAGATAAGGAGAAAATCTTAAAAGCAGCAGGAGAAAATCTTAAAAGCAGCAAGAGAAAAGGAGACAGTTACCTACAAAGGAGTTCCCATTAGACTATTAGCTGATTTCTCAAAAGAAACCTTACAGGCAAGAAGGAGCTAGAAAGAAGTATTCAAAGTCATGAAAGGCAAGGGCCTACATCCAAGAATATTCTATCCGGCAAAGCTATCATTTAGAATGGAAGGGCAGATAAAGAGCTCGTCAGATAAAGTAGTCAAAGGAGTTCATCATCACCAAGCCCTAATTAAATGAAATGTTAAAGGGACTTATCTAAGAAAAAGAAGATCAAAACTATGAACAGTAAAATAACAACAAACTCACAACTATCAACAACTGAACCTAAAGAAACAAAAAAACAAAAACAAACTAAACAGCTAGAACAGGAACACAATCACAGAAATGGAGATCTCATGGGGCGTTATCAGTGGGGAGGGAGTGGGGAGAGATGGGGGAAAAGGTACAAGGAATAAGAAGCATAAATGGGAGGTACAAAATAGACAGGGGGCGGTTAAAAATAGTACAGAAGAGGGAGAAGCCAAAGAACTTGTACGTACGACTCATGAACATGAACCAAGTGGGGGAATGCTGGTGGGAGGGGGGTGCCAGGTGGAGGGGAATAAAGGGGAGAAAAAGAATGGGACAACTCTAATAGCATAATCAATAAAATATATTAAAAAAGAAGAGTACAGAAACAGAACCATACATATATGTTCAATGGACTTTTTCACAAAAATACCAAAGTAATATAATGGCAAAGAATCTCAATAAAATTACCCAAAATGGATTATAGACATAAGTATAAAAGCTTACCTATAAAAATACCGAAAAAACATGGAAGAAAATCTTAGGAGACTTGGGGTAGGTATTGTTAGAACACAAAATCACTAAACCTTTAAAAAAATAAACTGATAAACCAGGTAATCAAAATTTAAAACTTTAGCTCTTCAAAAGAGACCATAAAAAAAAATGAACAGGAATGCTAAAGGAGAGAGAAATGCTTGCAATACATGTACCTAAC
Organism: Mormoops blainvillei; assembly: GCA_004026545.1. Lineage (NCBI taxonomy): Eukaryota > Metazoa > Chordata > Mammalia > Chiroptera > Mormoopidae > Mormoops > Mormoops blainvillei. The sequence continues at coordinate 21,007 of PVJD01009229.1, read as the reverse complement.
AGGGCCAAGATAGATGCAAAATATAAAGAATTTTTACTTTTCAGTAAGACAAACTATCTAATTTTTAAAATCTGCAAAAGGCAAACTGAAATCTTACCAAAAGAGATATATGAATGGTCAATAAACACAGGAAAAGATGTTCTTCATTATTCACCAGGGAACTAAAAATTAAAACAATGACATACTCCTTCATGCACACTAGAAGGCCAAAATTAAAGAATAATAACACCCAAGTGGCAAGGATGTGAACCAAGAACTCTCATACATTGCTGGAGGGAATGTAAACTGGTACAACCAGGGTAAACATACATTTATAATGCAAACAAAAAATTCCAACTCTAAGAATTTACCCAAGGAAATGAAACCATCCACATAAAGACCCGGCTACAAATATTCATGCAAATTTTATTCACAGTAGTCCAAAACTAAAAAAAAAAAATACTAATTTCCATCAACAGGTGAATATTGTATATAGAACTGTTGTGTAAAAAAACTAATACAGATAACATGAATCAACCATAAATACTATTGTCAGAGCCCAGCTGTTCAGCCAGGGTAGGTTTCAGCGGTGAGAGGCCCAATTGAAAGAAAGCACGAGGAGCTGACATAAGAGCCACACTTCAAGCCGCAAGCACGCTCTATTACTGGTTACAGGGGTTTTATGCAAGCTCAGACAATAGTGGCATCATGCCACAGTTGAGCAGAACAGTTTTGCTTAGATCATGCTTACTTAAGAAGCTTACATAACTGGGGACTACAGCGCATGTGTACAGTGACTCATAGACATGTGATGATGACTCAGTTCCAGGTTGCCTGCCCTGGACTGACCTTCAGGGGCCCCCACCCTCCACCCATTACAGGGCTGCGGCATGGGTCTTCGCCCAAAGAGCATGACCTTGTGCAAAGAGGCCACAACAACAGTATAAAGAGCAACAGAGACACACTATAGTACCAGCAAGGATAGTGAGCACAGCAAGGGTCCATCGCCAAGAGGACCCCAAAGACGCCTACCAGTGGGCAAGAGGGTCCTCTGTTAGGGTATGAACAACTTGGACCTCACTATCCATCTCCTGTTATGCTTGCTTCACGTCCTCCACGTGGTCTGGTATGAACACACAACATTCTTTGCAGAGGACAGCGTAAGTACCTCCTTCTGCAGCTGTCAATAAATCTACAGTCATGCGGTTCTGTGGGACTACTATGCGCATTTGGGTGGTCTCACCCATAAGATATGAGAGGGCTTGCTGGGTAACGTTTAAGGGTAGTATGGGCAGTATGGGCAGCTAAAGTTTCTATTTGAGATTCCACAGCAATAACCCCTCCTCTCGGCAGGAAAACAGCAAGGGGATAAACCACCACGCAGCTCAGCGTTGTCAATATCAGTGATAATACAGAGACCCAACATTTTGGAGTGCCAGTGTCAAAGTAGTCAGTATGCACCCTGCGATACATGGGGGTCCCCAAGTGCAGTGCCCAGTCAATCCTGCAGGGAGACAGGGCCATCCATAATGCCCACAAACCAAGAGATATCCAGCTGGTAAATAATCAGTAGGTTGAGTACCAGTGTGTGGTCGTCCCAACCGCTAGTGAATGATATCAGTCGCTATAGTGGTGCTCAAGCACAGGTGGGGAGACAACCACCCCACAGTAGTTTGGCAAAGGACGGTGTTGTTCTATACAGAAAAGAGAAGGCGTACGAAATTCTAAGTGTTCTCCAGAAAGCAAACCGCATCCATTCAAAATTGCACAACCAAGAATCAGTGGGGCATTATTATGGTCCCTCTGAAGGAGGCTTTCTATGGCACATTGGCATTTGTCCCAGGCCTTAGTGCAGTTCCAAGTCCATAGAAACGTCCAGTTGCCGATCGTAGCAGGTACAATGCACCAGGGCCATCCTTCAGCAGCCTCAGTGGGTATTTCTGCACAGACCCAACAGATGAAGGCATTATGCACTTGGGCAAAAGTGTGAGCCCAGGTGACCATGCTATTTCCAGTGGTCAACCTGGGTGGTAAGAGAGGGCAGAAGGAGAGATCACTAGTGGTAAATAATGGCCCTCTGGTAAAATACAGGCCACTTTTCCATCTTGCGTTAACAACGTGGCAGCCAAGGGCACTGCCCCAGGTCGATGGTACCAGACCATCGCTCCAGTTCTGAGAGGCCAAGAGGGCTCTATGGCTTACACTGTGCACAACAGCAATGGTCACAGGCTCAAACACAGAGTTCCAGCAAGGAGTGATCCTTTACCACCTACCAGTAAGGTTACTGTCAAAGCTGTGGGCCAAAGGCAGAGGACTGGGTGGACTTGTAAGGTCCAATCACATCCCCGTCCCCAGGGGTCTATAAGGGACACCCATGGTTCTCCTAAAATAGTCAATGACAAAGGCCACCACGAGGCAGCCGGTCATCCTTCTGGTAAGGGTTCTGGTGCGGGTAACAGCATCCCAGAGGTTACTTGAGGCAAAGTCTTTGTATCTTGGGTTCTTGGGTACCAAGCGGATGGCACAAGGTAAGCCTGCAATGACTTTTTCTAAAGGAGACATACCAGTTCATCAGGGTTGTTCATTCAGGAGTCGCAACACCTGTGGTACATTATGGGACCAATGTCGCCAGGTTGGTCCCAGGGCCTTTTACCTTCTCTTTCAATAACCCATTAAAGCATTCAATCATTCCCGTTGCTTGGGGCCAATAGGGTACATGGACTTGCCACTGACTATCATATTCTTTAGCCCACTCCTGTACCAAATGTCCTGTGAAATATGTACCTCTATCACTAGTAATAAGTACAGGTCGACCATAGGCTGCGGCCAATTGTTCAAGGGCCTGGACAGTATGTTGCTGATTGGCTTTGGCTACGGGTATGCAAATCCCAGCCCGGCGGCAGTATCTACAGCAAACATAGCTATGTCCTTGGTCCCTGGGTAGGGGACCTATGTAGTCCACTTGCCACTCTTGTAAGGGCCATAGGCCCCTGCTCACATGTCCCTGGCTTGGTATCCAGGCACTATCAATGGGGCTACAGGAGAGCACAGAGTGGGCACGGTGCAGAGCCTCCTTGGCCTATGCACAGGTGAGCTCCAAGCACCAAAGTTTAGCTACTTGCTCCATGGTTCTAGCCCCTACATGCCCCAACTTTTTGTGCAACCAAGGGGCAATCGTTGCCTGTCCTGGCACTATGCTTGTCTTGCAGACCTGGGCTAAAGCATCAGTGGCATCACTGAGTGGAGTCAGTAAGGGACAGTGTCCTGGGACATGGTAGAGGGTTGCACCTGTTGAGCACCCTCATTTCCAGAGGTCTTCCCACATGTTTTTACCCAACAATGGGTGATGTCTGATTAACCAGTTTTGGGCTGCCCAGAGAGGGAGCCACAAAGTCAAACCTTGGTAAACTGCCCAACTATCAATACAAATATGCAATAGCCTGGCTTCACGTGTGTCAACACAAGCCATACTGCTCTCAGTTCTGCCTATTGGCTGGACTGTCCTGTTCCTGTTTCATAGCAAAATGTGTCTGTGAGGGGCCATAAGGCTACAGCAGCCCGCACTGGGGGTTGCCCACAACAGGAGCCATCTGTATTCCAGGCTTCCACCAGTATAGGAGCCTGTCCTTCTTGGTAGGGGCTTGGTACCTCTACGGGGACTTCTGGTTCTAAAGGGCTTTCAGCCCTGAATTGCATGGGACCTAACAGAGCATGCAATTGCTCCAATAAAGGGCTTGCAGAAAACCGTGCCCTCTGTTCCAAATATGCACCCAACTTGGCCAGTGTAGGTGTCTGACACCCCACTTCAGGGTGTCTTTACCCAGGACCATAACCATCCCTCCACGGGGTAAGTTGACTGTACGGTAATGGGGTTGGTCCCGTTAATAGCCTTGGTTGCCACCAAGGCCACATAAATTGCATCCAGTTGCTTCTCTATGAGGGAGTAATGACTTTCAGCTCCCTTCCACAGCAGGGACCAAAATCCTATGGGTACCTTCCAGGACTTGTTCTTGCCATAAGCCACAACCCATTCCAGCTTCTATGACCTGCACAGTTAAGAGGAAGGGGAGGGCAGGATCAACCACAGTGAGAGTCTGTGCCTGGGCAACAGCCCATTTCATGGCTTTAAAAGATTCTTCCCTCTCTGGAGTCCAGTCCCAAGTAGCCCCTCGGTGTACTAAGCCATGAAGGGGGCGCATAAGGGTTGCCAAACAGGGAATAAACACATGCCAAAACCCCAAAAGGCTGAAATATGTTTGTAACTTCTTTACAGTTTCAGGTCGGGGATAAGCCTGGATTTTGTCTATTAACACTTCCAGTGTGACTTTAGTCTTGTGCAACCAAACAACTCCCAAGAACCTGACAGAGTAACCAGGTCCTTGCACCTTGTTCTTGTTGATGGCTGAGCCCCAGTTGGCCAATGCCATCCACAAGCTGGTTGCTGCCACTTCTAGATCTGCAAGAGAATCAGGGGTTAGCGCAATATCATCAATATGATGAAACAGAGAGACTGCAGGTACATGCTCCCATGTTGCCAGATCCTGGGCAACAAGTCCATGACAAAGAGTGGGACTGTGTACACAGCCCTGGGACAACATGATTAAAGTCCATTGTCGACCTTCCCAGGTGAATGTAAATTGTGCTTGACTTTCTGCTGCAATGGTGATGGAGAAAGAGGCATTCGCCAAATCTACTACATAGTGGAAACGCCCTACGACATGTGCCAAACGATCCTTTATCTTCGTTACACTGGGCACAGAGGCATGTAAAGGCGGCGTGACTTTATTTAGTTCATGATTGTCTACAGTCATCCTCCAGGAGCCATCTGGCTTCTGCACAGGCCATACTGGCAAGTTGAAAGAGCTGTGCATGGGGCGGATAATTCCAGCTTCTTCTAGCTTGAGAATACTTGGCCCTATTTCTTCTTGTCCTCCAGGCAAACAGTATTATTTCATGTGAACAGTGCTAGTGGCCTGAGGCAAAACCAAAGGGGCCTGGTGGGAATGTCCCCTTACAACAGTCTTTACAACTTTTACCCAAAGGCGGAATTCTCCCACTGTCGTGTGCACTGTCAAGCCTTGCAAAACATCAATACCTTGAATATATTCTGGAATGGGTGAAATGTATACATCATACGGCTTCAGTGGCAAACGTCCTATGCCCAGGGTTATGGGGACCCGCCGGATGCGAATGAGATGCCCTCCATATCCCTCAATGAGGGCTGTAGGGCCCTGAAACATATCAGGGTTCCCATATAACAGGGTGCTATCTGCTCCCTTGTCCACCAATGCCAAAACACCTTGCACATTGCAGGGGGACCAGTAAATGGTCAATTCCACATGCGGATCCCCCTCTCGCCAGGGTTCCCAGCCTGACACCTAGTCTAAGAAGTCCACCAAGCGAAGCTCCCTAGTCACAGGTTTCTTGAGTCTCTTCTTAGACAGAGGTGTAAACTGTTGCTCCCGTTGTAGCTGATTCCAAATGGACAACAGGACCTCAATCGGTTGGTGTATTTTCTCCTCTGCGAAAGCTGCTGCCAAGAGGTTGCACCACATCTGTTGGTGGGTCACCTTCACAGCTGACCTAGGGCTTACGGGTTTTTCTGGTTAACCCCGCCCTATCCGGGCTTTCTTGCCAGCACTGATGGCACGTACTTGTCCTGCACGCTCCTTGCAGCTCACCTCCACATAGCCTAAGCGGGCCATTGCTGAGGTTACCTCATGTATGTGGTCATTCACATGTGGGACCAACAGGGCAGCCATCGTCCCAAATGTTCCTTAGGGACTTGAAGCTAGAATGAGATCTTTCATGTGAGTGGTAAACATTTCTTTATCAGGACCTGTATACATCTGGCGGGACATCATTTGTTGCATGACCATAGCCCTGATAAGCTGGACTAAATCCACATAGGTGGTCCATTTACTCAAGTTTCCGGAAACTCACCAGAATCTACCCATATGCTGCAAGTGGCTGACATTAACCAACTAATCAGGGAATGATTCCCCAGTGTTACCAGCTTTACTGGCTACGTTTTGCAAGCGTTGGCGCAAGGACAGAATACCATTATAGAGGCCAACTGGGACATTTCTTTGGGGGACAGTTCAGTACCTTCCGTCCCATCGTCCCACAGATGTAGAAACCAGTTGGGGGTAGTTTCACCCGCTCTTTATCATACCTGCTTGGTCATGTCCCAGCGTGGTATGCTGCTTCACTTGTGGGGGTCCAGCGGCCGCTCCCCCTGGTGCCTCTGGTTGCTCCAATTCAATCTGTTGCCACACAATAGGCCTTACCTGGCGAGGTCTCGGCACGGGACTTCTATCTCGCATTGATGGGATCAAGGCTTCTGATCCCGTTAGTGTATGCTTGGCTGCCGCCAGCCATTGCCCCAGGGCCTCTAGGTGCTGCAGCTGCTGTATCTGTTGTGCCTGTTCCTGGATGCTTTGGCTGGCATGCCGCAATACAGCCAGGAACAACCAGGTCACATGGCCTGCTGCTTCCCAATGGGCCATGGGCATGTTGACCTCCATAGCTTCCAGGGCCTTTCTGACGTCCTCCGAAACACAGCGTATAGCAACCCAGTCCTTCGGAGGCACCCATATTGAGAGGCAGGCTGTCACTGGGTACCACAAGAGGCCTAGGGGCCACGTATCATCTACCCAACGACCTTCAGGGACAATGGGGATTATGCACCTCATCCTGCCAACTACGCCAAATGTCAGAGCCCACCTGTTTTGCTAGGGTAGGTTACGGCGGTGAGAGGTCTAATTGAAAGAAAGCACAAGGAGCCAACACAGGAGCCATGCTTCTGGCTGCAAGCGCACTTTATTACTGGTTACAGGGATTTTTACACAAGCTTAGACAATAGTGGCATTGTGCCACAATTGCGCAAAACAGTTTAGCTTAGGTTATGCTTACATAAGGAGCTTATGTAATTGGGGACTACAGCGCATGTGTACAATGACTCATAGGCATGTGATGATGACTCATAGTTTCCAGCTGCCTAACCTGGACTGACCTTCGGGGCCCCCACAACTATTAATCCTTTGTCATTATATTTTGTACTCAAAATGATTTATACTTTTCGCCAAGAACTAAAAGAAATCAGCTCTCAGAATTGAGTTACGTGTCTTACAGACTGCCAGTCAGTAGTCAAAGAAAACTGATGAATTCTTATATTTCACACTCCCAAGACAAATAATGTGACCTCTTTTCAAACACTTCTGAGCATTTATAAATTCTAAAACTTTTTCCTTATAAGTTAGCTTTATTTCTTTTTTTAAAAGTTAAAGCATTATGTTGATTTTGATTTAACTGAATTTATTGGGGTGATATTGGTTAATAAAATTATACAATTTTCAGGAGTATAATTCCATAATACGTCATCTGTATACTATATTGTGTTTACCACCCCAAGTCAAATCTCCTTCCATCACCATTTATCCCCCTTATATTTTAATTTTAAAAAAATGTGTTAGGAAGAATCTCTTTTCTTTCTTTTTTTTTTTTTTTAAAGATTTTATTTTTAGAGAGAGGGGAAGAGAGGGAGAAGGAGGGAGACAGACATCCATTGGCGGCCCCTCTGCATACCCCTAACCAGGACCCTGGCCAGCAACCCAGGCCCGTGCCTGGTTGGGGATTCGAACCTGCGATCCCCTTGGTCTGCAGGATGACACCTAACCCACTGAGCCACACCAGTCGGGGCAGGATTTATTTTTTATAAATTTTATTTAGGATAACATAGGAAGCACCAAAAAGTTTAATAGAAAGGGAAACGAAGTCTGAAAGTGTTGAGAACTCCTCTACTTCTTGAATTTTGGTCTTAATTTTCCAAAGAATCCCCTTATAATATGCTGTATTTTGAGCTAAGGAAATGCTAGGGTGTCATTTTATACTCTAGAATTCTAAAGCTATGCCAAACTGGGCTCTCTGAGGAGAGTGGCCTTGATATCTAAATTTTACCAAGTATACCAGGTGATTCTAGTACAGCTATTTAAACCTAAAAGTTAAAGAGTGTAACTGGAACATATTACGTGGTCTCAATCAGAGTCTTGTTTGACCTACAGAATGGACCTGTGTGGGTGTTATTTTTTTCTTAATTACCTGCCAATATCTAATACTAGAGAAATTTACACAAAATCCAGACTCAGGCTTCTTGTTAAGGAAAAAAAATAATTTTTTAAATAAAAAATAAAAATAAAAAACACTGACCCTGTACCCTCACATGACAATCTGCTGGAGCTAAGTAGAATTTGCCACCCACCTCCCCACCATTCCCTATTATTTTAACCCCAGGCTCATAGTTCTCCATCTCAAGTACTTGCTTAGCCCCTGTAAGTATTGTAGTTTGATTCATGATCCTTGTACCCATAAGTTCATTAAGAAAATGAAAAACAGATGATCAAATGAACCCTATTTATTTAGTTCTAAAATGTATTGTCTAAACTTTTGCTTTAGGTAGTGTTAAAATAAGTTTGTATGGAAAAAGGAAGGGAAAAAACATTCAAATCAATAAGACTCAGGATAACGTTTTTAATTTATTGAAGATAACCCTAGCTTTTTTTTTTCATTTTAGAGATATACAGCTCTAAAGTATCATTTGTTAAAGCCCTTTCTTTCTTAGTATAAAAACAAAAACATTTATCTTCCAATTTAAGTGCTTTCCTTGAACTCTTGCTTATAATTCAAACACAGATAAAAAAAATACTTGGACATTTTGAAAAATCTGAAATTACAAACTTGTCTCAGCATTGAGAATCAGAGCTTTTATATCCCATTTGCTCATTCATTGTAGCCTGAGTATCATGGCTATGTACACAATACACCTTAATTCTAAAATTATGCAAAATTCAAATCCTAATTGGCTACTGGCCTGTTTAATCATTTAAAATATAAATAAAAGAAACCTTAAAATATGTCTTAAAAAAATTAGTAACTAAGATTTAAGTGTCCCCTATACTAACTTTCTAACAGGTGGGCCACATCTGAGCAAAACTAGTGTGAAGAATCTGAAATTTAACCCTACTTACGAGCTAACAAAGTAGCTTACCATGGATACTGGCAAAAGACATGAGACTCAGGAGTCACAAACAAAGGGCAGTTTATTACTTACAACAATAACATAAGCCAAAGCACCAACATTTTTGCGCTGGTTCCCAGAGTCCCAGTTCCCATTAAGCAAGGTGAAGAAGGCCAGTTGATATCAGCACAGGCAATAGGCTGTATTACATGTGAAGAAACCTACACTTAGGGAACCCTAATCTTTTAGGATGAGCAATAAGCACGCCTGCCTTTTACTCCAGGAGACATTTATCTTTATTATACCGGACCATATGTACCCCTGCTCTTTGCTGTGATGGAAGACACTATCTGCTAAGGCTGTTTCTTATACAAACATCCTTTAAAAACAGAAACAAAGGGTAGTCAGTCTGCGGGCAGGACCTGCAGAAACAGAGAGAGACCCAAGGAAAACTGTCTCCCTCAACCAGATACTGTTCCTAACATAATTAAACGAGGAGTCTAACACTACGACTGATTTAAATAATTAATTTCATAGACCCCTTGACCTAGATCAATTATTTAATTAGCATTTCATCTCAAACTAAAATCAACTAGTTCCTCTAAAAAGGAAGTAAATATTAAAAATGAGTTCCACTTTTCCAGTTACTTTGTATTTTTAAAAGGAGGTGCTAAAATATTTGCAATACTAAAATTTAAAAACTTGAAGTATTCTGCTAGAAACAAATAATTACTGTGCTTATTTTAACTAACTTTAAATGTTTCAAACCTGTTAACGTTAGCAATGGAAACTGTCAAAAGTCTCATACGGTTAAAAAAAAAAAACAACCACAAAGAACTGTAACTTCTACATTTCCAGCTGTTGTCTACAAAATACAAGAAAACCCTGCACCCCCAAATCACTTTGTTCGATTTCTCTTTACCCTTTACCGTCTCAAAATAAAATCTTCGAGAGAGAAAGACAAGAAAACACCGTCTCTTAATTCCTTTGTCCACAGCGGAGAGAAGAGAGCTGGGTTCTCATTAAGATAAAGAACCCGAAACATGAAAGACAGAAAACAGACAGCATCTGATCTGTAATCAATCATCAAAGTCACCATCACTTCGTCTTCATCCCTCCCTCCCTCCCCTCCTCCAGCACACACGCATACACGCGCGCGCACACAAAGTGGGTACAGATGAGATGATTAGGATCATATGCACCTGGACAAAGCTTCGGGGAGGCAGAGGGTAGCCGTTAACTCGATGCAGTTGGCAAAGAACCCGAGATGCAGACAACAGCAGACTCCGACAGTGATTTTTCAAAAGTGCGGGGCGCGTGGGCCACCCAACCCCGGCGGAGACTGCTGCGGGGCAGGAGCAGCGGCAGCAGGGCGGCCAAGTCCACAGCGCCCGTGGAAGTTGCTCGCGGGGCGCGCGGGCCCTCATGTCACCGCCGCCAGCACAGACCCTCTTCCTCGCCCCTCCCCCGCCGTGCACCCCTGGCGGCGGCGGCATGACAGCGGGTCGCGCAGCACAAGGGCGCCCGCCTCCCCGACGCCCTCCCCCGGCTCCCTCACGCCCGCCTCTCACCTTGGGTAGCGAACGGCGAGGAGCCGCTGACCGGCGAGCCGGGGCCCGGGAGCGGCGGCGGGGTCTCGGCCGATCCGAGCATGGGCGCGGGCAGCATGAGGTAGCGCTGCGGCGCGGGCAGGCAGCGCTGGCAGAAGGAGTGCAGGCAGGGCAGCAGCTTGGGCGCCCGGCTCTGAATGTTCTGGTGGCACACGGCGCAAGTGTCCAACAGGTTGAGCCGGGCCGCCTCGCCTCCGCGCTCCGAGTCAGGGCCCTGCCGACTCTCGGCCTCGTTCTCCCCGCTCGGCGCCGCCGAGGGTCCCCCGGGGGCCGCCGCCGACACCGCCGCGGCCGCCGTCGCCGCCTTCTCCACAGCCACCTCCATTGTCCTGCCCCCGCCGCCGCTGCCGCCGACGAAGGGGGAGCGCTGTCTCCGCCCGCCGCCGCCGCCCCCGACGACCTCCTCCTCCTCCTCACAGGCGGCTGGGGTGACCCGCGGGAGAGGGAGGGAGGGAGGGCGGGCGGAGGAAGCCTCCTCAGGCACCGGGGATCCGCCTCCCGGGTAGCGCGGCCGGAAAAAGGGGATCTGTCAGCGGGGACTGTTCCTCGCACTAGGGAGGCTGCGCTCCGACCGCTTCGCCAATCGCCGCGGCGCTCGTCGAATCCGCCCAACCCACCCGAGCCTCCCCGCTTTTCTCTGGGGCCCCGGCCCATCTCGGTCCCCGCCCCCCGCTCCCGCCCCCGCTCTCTCTCCCAGCAACTGAGACAACGGCTGGGAGCGCACCGCCCAATAGCCGCAGCGCCTGGGCAGGGGGCGGAGCCTGCCGAAGCCCGCGAGGCCCCGAGGGCCGCGGCGGGAGGCTGGGAGGTGGGAGGGCGCTTGCCCCAGCCCCGCCCCTCAGAGCTCCCAGAATCGCGGCTTCTGATTGGGCCTTTGTGTGTGTGTAGCTCCGCTGAAAAGATTAAAGGGTTCATTTGTTAACCACCGACCACCTAATTCGATCCGCCTCTGTTGGCTCCTCCTATAGGGCGGAGCTCCACCGCGTGTACGCGTTAATTAAGTAACTTGCTTCCAAAACTCTGGTTTTACTACTGGAGACGGGGTCATGTGGGAGTGAGTATGTCATCAACGGATGACAAGTGGAATAGTGAAGAACGAAAAAGGAAAGAATACTAAAAACGGCAAATGTGGGGAAAAAAGATGTGGAAGCAGCATGGATTTTGCCACCTGAAAGTACTTATCTCTATGATGAATGATGGAGCATGAAGAATAAAGAGAAGTTTCTCTTGCAAGTTGGGGCTTTTTGAGGAACTTCGTCCATTAGAAATTAATTTTTCACCCTGGCTGGTGTGGCTCAGTGGACTGAGCACAGGCCTGTGAAGCCAAGGATTGCCGGTTCGATTCCCAGCCAGGGCACATGGCTGGGTTGAGGGCCAGGTCCCCAGTGGGGGCCGTACTAGGAGTCAACCACACGGCAATGTTTCTCTTCCTCTCCCCTTCCCCTCTCTCTCTAAAAAATAAATAAAATCTTTTTTAAAAAAGGAAATTAGTTTTTCACGTTAGCGATTTTAAGTGAGTAAAAATGATTCATTTTCCAAAGAATTAATACATATAAATTGTTTGCGAGTGTCGTTATTGCATAAATATGGCATCGTTACGAGAAATAAAAATCTGAATACTTACATCCAAATAATTCATAAATTCAATATTCTTTTTTATTTCCCACCCCTTCCCCCTTTACACACACTTATATCAGAAGTTACACACATTTTTCACTGAAAAAAATGCCCAAACTTTTAAGGAGCTTGAAGAATAGAACTGGGGTGGAGAAAACAAAGCTTTCGTATATCATATATACACAAGACTGTTTAAGAATTGTACGGAGGTGGTATTTTTAAGTACAAGCGAAGTGGTGCTGGACCTTTGAGGAGGGCGGGATGGGGTCGCCAAAAGCTTTGTTAAAATTGAAATGATTTTAGAAAAAGAAATGGCAATAGGGGAGGGCAAACTCTGGGCATCCAGCATTCCGCCAAGACATTACTTTCTCAAATGATTCCTCTCCTACCAGCCTCTTTTCCAAACAGGCTATTAAATCCAGTCTCCATAAGCCTCCAGAGCAAGTTCTTAATGATATTCAAGGGCTATTTATTTTATATGGTACTAATTGCTTAAGTATTAGTTTGCATAAGAATCAGCTGACGAGCTTGCTTAAAAGCTTGGGCCCGCGCTCATATTTACTTCGCGCGGCATCTCAGGATTCTAATCTGGGTGCTCTACAGAGAAACAGAGGTCTATCCCAAATTTCTTAACTGTCCCCCCTATAATTTCATCCCTATACACCTCTCAAGCTGACGCTTCTATCCCCGTACTTTAATTCTAATGCCTCACGCTCTGCACATATGTTTCCCTCTGTTTTGGAATGCCCTTACTTCAAAATTCAGACTTACCTGTTGTTCCCCCAAACCATTCCAGACTAGTTTATCACTTCTTTTCTGGTACTCATTCTGTACCCTATGTTTTTGTAGCTTCATCTTGAAAATCTTCTTATAATATAAAATAAAAACCTGTATTACAAATTACTAATTTAATATGATAATAATTTCTAAAGACAGGTGCTCCTTATTCCCTCAGATAATGATGGTGCAGAAGGAAAGAATAAGAGGTGCATTAGGGGGGCTTGTACTGAGAGAATTCCATGTCATTTGACATAACCGACTAGTTTAGTTTATCAATCATCATGGATAATCACTTTTAGAGAAAATTATCTTCTATATTCTTAAACTCCCTAGTCCTGTGTAATTAAAACAATCATACATTCAAATAGAGATGGCTTTTGAGTTTTTTAAATGGAGAAAATAAATTAATTGTTCTAGTTTTTCCACTCATGTGATTTTTAAAAAAATCCAGGTATTATTGTCTTCCCAAGTGTGTTGCAAAAATATTTTAGACATCCGCACTACCAACACATTATTCCTCCTTAATTACAGCTCTCAGTCTATCCCTTTCTGCTGTTCTTTAATTTCTATGGCTTCCTACTGCCTCCAAGGCTTTCCACAATTTCATTTCTATCTGATCTTCCTGCCTGATCATTACCGCTTTTCCATACCCATTTTAAGTTTCAGCCTAATGGGATGGCTTGCCATTTTCTAAATGGTACTCCCATTGCCTCTACCATCACCTCTGAGAGTGGAGATGAGTAGCCTGTACTGGAATAGAAGGGAGTCTGCAAGGAAAGCAAGAGCATTAGAAGCCAGTGAAAATTTCTCCTGCCCACTTAAATGGTAGTCATGCATGGAAATTCTAGAGCTTTCAGGGAAGTTTAACCAAATCACCTTTGAGTCGGCCTCTCCAAGGTTATGATACATATCTAGTCGAGGATGGTTTGAGATAACCTCTTTACCCTGAGGCAGGTTAGTAAAACACGAGGAAAATTCCCTGGTAAGTCCAATGAGGAAACACAAAAATGGTTGAACAAACAGCCAGAATGGCTGAACAGTTAACAGCCAGCTAATCCATTACAAGACCCTACACTTCCCAACTAAAGACGCCTAAGAGAAGATGGTTTAAATCACCATAGTCAGGGAGATGGAAAAAAAAACCAGTTAGATCCTGACTAATCCAAGATGGAGGAAAAACAAACCAGAGAAGAACCCCAAACCTCATTATACCATTGTATAATTAAAATTAACATCACAAGTAGAACTGGAGCAGAGGGGGACTAACACCACTATGGCACTTCCAGAATGGATCATATTAGGAACAAGATGCCCCCCTCCAACCAGATGACGGAGTTGGAATTTGGCATCACAAAGCCTGGAGACAACCCCCCACCCTGCCCTTGGAAACACATAAAATCCCAAGAACTAACTGACCACGTGCTGCTCTACTCACTCTTGAGTTGGCCAACATCTCCTCAGACATGGACTTTTTGCTTCTTTTGCAGCTGTGCCTGTGCCCGGTCTCTTTCTTTTTCTTTACCTGAATAATACTTCGTTCTCACTCTGGCTCACCCTTAAAATATTTCCTGGGACCATCAAGAACCTGACACACAAAAGGTCCAAGACAGCGCCAGGACAGGGCCACAACCCAATTACCTATAGTCTTAGAGAAACAAGGGAAATATCTCTGTCCCTTCAGTAGCAGCTAAGAGGCCTGAATGACTGAAGGAGGCCTCATTGTCAGGTCAAGAAGGAGGCATGTTCAGGAACCAAAGACTGTCTCAGATTATTTCAGGGGCTTCCACAGAGATGCCAGCAGTTAAGAATGAAGGCAAGACACATTCTCTGTATGTTGCCATGTACTGAGGATGCCCAAGGACCCAGTGTCTCTTCCGCCGTGGAGAACAGGACTAAAGCCATGCTTAGGGCATGCTCAATAGAGCAAGAGTATGATGCAATCCCTTAAGCATGTGCAGGATAGCATGGTAAACAACATGTGCTTATCTGAAGGGTAACACCACCCTCTCAGAGTGTGCAGTAGAGCAATGTAAACAACATGTGCCTATCAGAGCTGACGTAAACAACATGTGCCTATCAGAGCTGACGTAAACAACATGTGCCTATCAGAGCTGACGTAAACAACATGTGTCTATTGGGACTGAGGAAAATAACGTGTGCTTATTGAGACTGAGAAGAACATGCTTTTGAGAGACTACGAAAAACAACACAACCTTGTAACCAAGAAGAGCATAAAAGCAAGAGCTTTCTGAAACAGCTGAGAGGGAGAGAGCGATGCCACCCTGCTCCCTTCAACTTCGCTCTAGCTGACTGACTCTGAATCTCCACAGGCTCTGCCTTGCGAGACACTAACCAGCTGCCTCCTGAACCCAGGCTCTGATCTGGACTCTTGGGATTTGGGTTCGTTATCCTCCAATTCTCTTGTGAGATATTACTGCTGACTGTTTCTGAGTGATTATTATTGTAATCAGGTTATTATAGATTTGGATTGAATCTGCATTAATAAAAGCTGAGTGAACAGCATAGTCACTTGTGTCGACTCACTGCTATCCCTTAGTGCACTGTTATCCCTTGGTAGGGCGAGTGGCCATGTGGCCTGGCGCTTTCAGTTCCTAAGGCCCAGGTCAGACAACCTGAACAGGGGTTGAGGGAGGACTTATGGGAAAGACTATATCACGAAATATTTGCTCATGGTACCGACGTATGCCATGGTGATACAGTGAGATCTAGCAAGATCACTGGGAAGAGGGGTGGAACCCAAGGCAGTACAGGAGCTCCCAGGCCCCCAAATGAGGGAGGGGTCGCAGGAAGCATAGCCACAGTAAAGGGCATGATAGGTTTCCTTACCCCCGGTAGAATAAACAAACTAGTTCATGACACAGCAGGAAAAAGGTTGCACAGAGATTGCACAGACTGGGGAGGTCACAGCGACCTGTTTACCATGGAGGTTAACATGGTGGCCCAGGAGGGCTGGCCTGCCAGGCTAGCCTACGGGATTGGCTAGCAAACCGGACGCTTTGGGAGCGCGTGGAATGTGGTGACTGGAGATTTCAACAGAAGGCAGGCAGAGTCTCGCCTCTTTTTCTCCTTCCCTTTGCTCACCCAGTTGGGGGGCTACCTCACGCCAAAATCAAGTCTCACGCACTGGGCGGCGCCACGCGAACACATGCCTTGAGGGCCGCCCGTGGACACCATGGCTCTGCACAGAAGGGGAGGTCACAGACGGTACCCTTCTCTGCCTCTGAGATCAGTGCCCAGATGTGTGGGCCAGAATGCTTGCCAGCCCCGAGGGTATGAGCAGCCTCGGGCTCCAGGCCCTAGGGGTGGAGCCGCTGAATGACTGATTGCATTAGTTGGCAGCAGCCCTGGGCCCCCAACATGGGAAGCTGTAGCAAGGCAATGGCAGTGCTGGCCCAACAAGTGCAACTCCAAGGAGGGAGCCTGAAGTCAGACAGCCGTCCATGTAGCAGCCTTGGGCTCAAGAAGAACAGATAAGTATGGAGTGGGGTTCCTGGACATTGTCTCTGGTTCTAGGAGTGGATGTGTTCTTTCCGTGTTTTGCAGAAGAATTTGCCTGGACTTGGGAAGTCCTCTGCTCCCCAAATTGGGCAACATTTTACTGAAGACCTTTTTCCCTCCCCACCAATCTTTTTTTGACAGCAGGTGGCCAAATCCCACTCTGCTCAGTAACAGTGGCACTATTAAACCTTGGATCTGCAAATCAGTCCCGGACAGAAGGGAGAATGAATATTGTATTGACTGATTTAAAACCTGAAATGATGACCAAAATCAAAATGGAAACAGAACCTAAAGTAATTTTTTTATCCTCACCTGAGGACATGCTTATTGATTTTAGAGAGAGGAGAATTCAGAGAGGGAGAGATAGGGAGAGAAACATCAATGTGAGAGAGAAAAATTGATTGGTTGCCTTGACCAAGGGTTGAACCTGCAACATAGGCATGTACCGATTTGGTTTGCTGGGCGATGCCCAATCAACTGAGCCACACTGCCAGGACTAAACTTAAAGTAATTAAGAATATTACTAGAGTAAATTTTCTGCCATCAGGAAGATAAAAAGTTCGATTATTTTTATTTTATTTTATTTATTTATATTTTCAAAGCTTTTTACCTTTATAATACTTTTTATTTACAAATGTTTTACATTTAATTTTTTCAATTACAGTTTATATTTAATATTATTTTGTATTAGTTTCAGGTGTACAGCATAGCAGTTAGACAATAATATACTTTACAAGGCATTCCCCCTAATATTTCCAGTACCCAACTGGCACCATACATAGTTATTCTTTTTAAAAAAGTGTTTATAGCCTAGATATTACTTGGAGGTTCACTACAGGGTTAACTAAGTGAGCTTGGGTTACTCAAACCCTGCACATTCCAAAGAAAGAACTAGCTCTTGACTAACTCCTGAGAGATGACCTCTGAACCTTTATCCTACCTGATAAGAGTATTTTTGTATGTTTGGGGCTTTGGACCACACTCCATCAGTTTGACCAGATAGTTTATGCCAACAACAGCATGACTTATACACATTTTTTGTATACGAGTGACCCTGGGTCATGTTGTGTCAGCTTTCCCTTTGGGGGGTGGGGGGTGGGACTAAGGTCAGTCACATGGGTGCTGCATGCCTATGTGACTGAACATTATTTAAAATCCTGGGTACCAAGGCTTGGGTGAATTTCCTTGGTTGGGAACACTTTACACACGTTGTTACACGTTGTGGTTGGGAGAATTGTGCTGTTTGTGGGACGGCGGTGGGGGAGGAGCTTTGCTCCTGGCTTCTCTATGCACCTTTTCCTTCTGCTGATTCTACCCTGTATCCTTTTGCTCTAATAAGCTGTAACTGGAAGTGGGGAAAATTTCTGGATCTTGTGAGTCCTTCTAGCAAATCATTGAAACTGATGGTGGTTTTGGGAACACCCAACACAAAGGGCATGTCACCTGCTAGATATTAATTCCTTTAGGAGAATAACCATCTCGTCTACTCTATATTACCTTAATATCTCTCAAGTTTTATGGAGGTCATAAATCTAGAGCTTGCTTTCTGCTCTTTTTGTCTTCTCACCCTCTGCTCCATTCCAATTATTTGCTTCAATTATATCTTTTCCCCCCTCAAATACTTGGTTCTTCTGAATCATCTTTAAAATAGGAAGGTCCAGGACAGATATTTGCAGGTGACTTTTCTTTTTCTTCACCACCTCCTCTCCCCAATCATTTTTTCTTTTAGGTAAATAGTGTTTTCAGAACATTGCATGAAGAAGCAAATAAGTCACATAAGGACTGGGGAGTGATGGGAGAAAAGGAATCTTTTTCCCTTGTTGAAGGACAGGAATAATGAAATGGGCTGTAAACTAAATATTGACCCATGTGGCTCAGTTCAACTTACCACCTTTATGGACAGTTAGAGTGAGTCTGCTTAAGGACTGGGCGCAATACCTGCGCAGCCCGTTCTGGGAATATCTGGGGGCAGAGATAAGCCCCACATTTTAATACTCTGCTTGCTCTGTGGGGGAACTTTTGTTGGGTTTTCTTATGAGGTTAAGGATTTAAGAGGGGAAAAAGAAGAAAAACAAGGAAAAACTCAGTAGATCAAGAGTAAGTCAACAAGAGGACTGAGAAAAAGAAAAACTGGTGAGGAGGAGAAAGATAATAAGAGAATGAAGGAAGGAAAACAGAATAAAAGGAAAAAAGCAACAGCTACTTACATAGACATGTAACATGTAACTTAACAAGAGAAGAAAAAAATGCAGTTACTAAGAGCTAAAAGGAAAATGAGTAGATCCATAACACTCTGAGAAAGCGGCAAATAACTGAGAGATGAATGAGCTAACAAAAGTAGAAATTTGAAAGGACTCTGAAAATGATGGCATGGTTTATCCCTGAGATATAACCTCTAAAATATTTATTCTAGCACAGCCCAGCCTAAAGTACAGAAATAGCAAGAAGCAATTTCTATTTTTCAAGAACTATTTCACTTGATAATAGAATTCATTGTATACATTTGTGCTTTTGAAAAGTATCATTCTTTGGGGTTGTTATCATTGTATTTTTACATTTGAATTTACTTATATGAAACAAATCTTCATTTGTTATACAGCTTTTGGTTGCTCTTATGGTGGTGATAATATGTTAACTGCTATTTTTAGTTATACCTGCTTTTCTGTGCTATAATTCGTTCTTAATATAGCCCAAGGATGCCTGTCATTGCCTACTTAAATCCTACCTACACAGAGTTCATTGCTACTGGGGAGCATCTTTCCAGATTCTATGTAGATATATAGATATATATAGATAGATATATAGATATATATATCAGTCGCATGATTGTATGTATATTATATATATATAATTATGTATATAGAATCACAATATACATGATTTTAGCCATTTTTTAAACTCAGTGCTATGGACTGAGTTGTGTCCCCCTTCAAATTAACATGCAACTGTATTTGGAGATATGGTCTTTAGGAGTTAAGGTTAAGTAAGGTCATATGGGTGGAGCCCTAATTGGAGAGGATTGGTGTCCTTATAAAAATGAAGAGACCTGATTACATTCTCAACTGTTCTCTCTCGACCCCCAACCCCCCTCCCCAAATATATGCAGCAAAGAAAGGCCATGTGAACACCCACCAAGGTGGCCACCTGCAAGCTGGGAATAGACATCTCTCACCAGAAACTGAACTGAATTGGCTGGAATCTTGATCGTGGACTTCCCAGCCTCTTGACCTTTGAGAAATACATTTCTTTTTTCTTTTTTTAAGAGTTTTATTTATTTATTTTTAGAGAGAGGGGAAGGGAGGGAGAGAGGGAGAGAAACAGCAATGCGTGGTTGCCTCTTGCGTGCTCCCTGCTGGGGACCTGGCCCACAACCCAGGCACTTGCCCTGACTGAGAATTGATCCGGCAACCCTTTGGTTCGCAGGTCGGCACTCAATTCACTGAGCCACAACAGCCAGGGCCGAGAAACAAATTTTTGTTGTTTAAGCCATACAGTCTGTAGAATTTTATTGTAGTAATTCGAGCGCACTATGAAACCCAAGAATACATGTAGACAGTTATAGATTTATAAAATTGCTTCTAATAATTGCCTAATTCCATTATAACAAAATTTATTTAATAAAACTGTACTGACAAACATGTAAACTTGTATTTGTCAAGCTACGGGCTACATTGGAATGACAATTTCCATGGCTCAAACAACATCAAAGTTATTTTTCTTTTCTAGAAATGAATGTGGTCTGTGGCTGTGCTTCTCAGCCATTCAAGGTAACAGGTTCCTTTTTGCTTATTATTCTGCCATACCTTAAAATGTTGTTGTTGTTGTTTTTCTGCATGGCCGGATATCACCCACAAGCGCCATGTTTTCAATTGGGAAAAGAGAAGAACTGGCAATTTTCATCAAGTAACACAAAAATTGAACACTCACCTCCACTGACATTATGTTGTTACAGGGCCACATCTACCTCCCAGGTAAACCAGGAAAGGTTCTCTTCAGTGAAGTAGCCATGTGTCCTTCTAAAACTCAACAGGACTGCAATAAATGGTGTTGGGAAAATGGGACAGCTAACATGCAGAAAAATGAAACTAGACCACCTCCTTACACCACACACAAGAATAAATTCAAAATGGATTAGAGAATTAAATGTTAGAGTCAAAACTGTAAAAATCCTAGAAGGAAACATAGGCAGCAAAATCTTGGACATGGCTTGTAGCAATATTTCATTGGATATATCCCCATAGGCAAGGGAATCAAAAGGGAAAGTAAACAAATGGGTCTACATCAAACTAAAAAGGTTTTGCACAGCAAAGGAAACCATCGATAAAATAAAAAGACAACCCACAGAATGAGAGAGCATATTCACTGATATGTCTGATAAGGGGTTAATATCCAGAATTTATAAAGAACTTATAATACTCAACACCAAAAACACAAACAATCCAATTAAAAAATGGGCAAAGGACCTGAATAGACAATTCTCCCAAGA
>PVJD01009228.1:51615-65076 GCA_004026545.1 Mormoops blainvillei | reverse complement strand
TCTTGACAGTCCTACAAGGTAGTTACTAATATTTTATGGATAAGGACAGTGAGGTACAAAGTTAAACGACTTGTCCAAATTCACACATATACAGTCATGGGGCTAGAATTCCAACCTCACTTTAGAGTTTTTGCTCGGACAGTATGCTGCCTCAGGCTCCAGAAAGGCCAATAATGACTAGCTTTGGGATGACAGTGACCTCCTCTAGTGCATTCTGTCCCAGACAGCCTGATAAGCAGCACCATGCTGAGGAGGCCGTTTCAGTTAGTCACAAGAATATAAATAATATTCGTTCACTCTCAGCTTTCAGAAACAACCAATACACAAAGCACAGGAAATGTTACAGTTACAAAACAGGAAGTAAATATTACCAGTGCCAGCGCTGTGAAAGTAAATGTGTAGATGATAGAGCTGGGAGGCAGAAATGGACAGCTAAGGAAAAGAATAGGTTATACCTTTCTCTTACAAAATCAGAAGCCAAAGGTATCAGCAGGTGGTTGCTGGAATAAGACATAAAAAAATAAAAATAAAAGTTTTAAATATAACTATATAAAATAGTAAAGATAATGACATAATTATATTGAGCATTAAGTATCCTCAACATAATAATGTTACAGGGAGGAGGGAGTAAGAGGAGTAAGCTATGTCCTCAGCTGTTACAGAAGAGAATTGATTGATAATATCTACTATTGATGAATCAGGAAATGGCACTGTAAGCCTTTATTAGATTCTTTTAAGTCTCCTCTGCAATAGACAGCTAAATGGATTAAAAGTAGTTGATCCGAATAGTCAAAGGTTGTACTAAAGACTGCATTTTTAATATCTGCTCTGCCAAAGCATCTTGAAAAACAAAAACAAGATATTCCAAGATGGCTGCAGAGTAGCTAAAAACTGCGTCTGCTTGCCCCCAGCCCCAGACTGAATTTAAACTGCAGAGCAATCAACTTGAAAACCAGGTGATGTGTCACTGATCTAAAATTTTATAAACAGGAGCACAGAGGAAGACAAGGGAAGGGTGAGCCCTTACGCAGTTGTGCCAACTGGGAAGTGACGGGACATTGGGGCAGCAGAGCTCCTCCCCCTGGAAACCTGAAGTCTCAGCCTCATGCACAGATCCCCAGTCCAGAGCAACAAGAGATGGGAAGGGAAGCCCGTGTAGCATCAGTCAGTGGGAATCAGTGGGGATTTGGTCCACTTAGGGAGACTCGGAGTGCACCATCCCAGGGAAAAAGCTAGCGCACTGTTACACCACCAGCTAGGCAAGCTCCCTCTGATCACTGACTGCTGGAGAGGCCACCCACTGGCAGTTCAGGGCCAGAGGAGGAGTCTGCTCTGTACACCCAACAATGACTCTGAGCGACTGTCTGTTCTCTGGAAGGATATGGAGCAAAGAGCTAGTCATAGTCTAGCCCGTGCGGCTTGAGGAAGAGGACCGGTATTGCCCAACTCCCGCACACCTGCCCTGTCCTTCAGTCTTTGGAGGCAAAGGCATACAGCACCGAGCTGGAAATTTGGCCCTGCCCTGCTTGGTTCGACAGTTCCAGGGATCTGGACATTCGGCCTATTCAGAGCCCCGGCAGAGCTGGACATTTTGGTCCTGCTCTCCTGTTGCTCGCTCCACATGGAAAGATTGGAGTGCCAGGCAGGCCCGATTGTTTTCTCTTTATCCCCTTCTGCTTGGTTAGATGGTGCAGGGGTGGCAGCGAACCATGCAGAGTTGTTTTTTTGTGACTGTCTCCCAGCTGGGCTTCTGTCTGGGAGTCAGATGGGGATGTGCTAGGCTCTGTGGCTACACTATGGGGAAGCAGAGCCAAGCTCTTCAGGCAGTTCAGATGGCGCAGACAAGAAGGAAAGGAGAGGAAGTGCACGCAGCCGCTCCTATAGGACATGAACACCCCCTGCAAGACTGTTTGAATCACCCCTGCTAGGTCCCAGATACCCAGGCTGAATGCAGTTCTATGGGGGAAGGGAGAGCAACTCAGTCAGGGTCATTCAAAGAGCAAGACCTGAGGTAGACCCAACCGCTGGGCTTCTGAGTCCCCACCTGCTAGCCTTCTAGAAGCTCCACCATGACAAGCTTGCTCAAAGCCGTCAGGGAGAGCATCTGACATTGGCTTGTAACAAAACACTCTTAGGAGGCCTGGACTGGCACAACAAGTGGCCAGGTTCAGACAACACTGGAGCAGGATCCAATGGGCTTCACAAAGAGCTATCTAGGGGGGCCATCACAGCAGGCGCAACAATCTGGTGAAGCAAACCACAAATCTTTATTTTTTTTCTTTTCTATTTCACCTATTTTTCTCTTTTTCTTTTCATGTCTCTTATTCTCTTTCCTTTTCTTACTCTATCTTCTCTCTTTTCTTTTTTATTGTTTTTCCCCATTTTTCATCTCATATTCTTTATTTTATTTTTCTCAACATATATTTTTATTATTTTAACTTTCATTACCTTTTTCTTTTTCTTCTTTCCTCTTTTCTGTTTTTTCTTCTTTAATTCTTTTTTAATCCTGTCTTTTATTATTCATGTTTATTTCTTTTGTTTGTTGCTTTTTTGTCTCTCTCTTTTTTTAATATCCTTACCAGAGGACATTTTTTTCATTGCTTTAGAGAAAGAGGAAGGGAGAGAGGAAGTGAGAGAGAGAAACACTGATGAGAGAAAGAAGCACTGACCAGTTGTCTCCCACATGTGCCCATATAGGGGATCACACACACCAGGACCGAGGAATGAACATGCAACCTAGAAATGTGCCCTGACTGGGAATCGAACCCACAAACTTTCAGCTATGGGACAATGCTCCAACCAACTAAGCTGCAATGGCCAGGGCTCTTTTTTCTTTTCTTATCCTTTGTTGTTGTTGTTGTTGTTGTTGTTGTTGTTGTTGTTGTTTCTGTTGTTAGTGGTGGATTTTTGTTTTTTTTGATGAGTTGCTTTTTGTTTGGTTTTGTCTTGGCTTCTTTTGTTCTGTCAGCACCTGTACAACAGTTTGAACAACATGGTCAGGATTAAGCCTCACAGTCAAGCAGGCTGAGAATCAAGCCCACCCACAAACAGGACAATGGCAATCAAGGTGGGTGGAGGTGGAAGAAAGTATAAGGAGGGAAATGGTAATGGAAAAAAATACAATTTAAAAAGTCCTTTAATTAAAGAAAGAGAACCAATTACAATAGGAGCACCCACATAACCCACAGAAGGGTAATTCCTAGAGCACCCAGCTCAGGTCAAAGGGATTGCACCAATGGCTCCTACAGGACACCTACTTAGTGGGATAAAGGCCACCCCACCAAGTCTGGGAGTCCTAACAGTTCTATTTAATACATAGAAACAAACACAAAAAGACATCCAAAATGAGGAGAAAAAGAAATAGGCCCCGAATAAAAGAACAGAAGGAATCTCCAGAAAAAGAGCTAAATTAAATGGAGCTAAACAATTTATCAGAATCAGAGTTCAAAGTAATGGTTATAAGGATGCTCCTCAGCATGAAAAGGGACATAGAAACCATGAAAAATAACCAGTTGGAAATGAAGAAAAATACATCTGAAATAAAGGATACATGCGAAATAATAATCTGGTTGGATGAAGCAGAGGATCAAATTAGTGAATCAGAAGACAAGATACAAAAAAATCAGTACAGCAAAAGGAAAACAAAAGCAGGAGGATAGTTTAAGGGACAACATGAAATGTAACAACATACACATCATAGGAGTACTAGAAGGCGAAGAAAGAGAGCAAGGGATAGAGAATCTGTTTGAAGAAAAAAATGACAAAACTTCCTTAATCTGGTGAAGGAAAAGTCATACAAGATCAAGAAGCACCGTGTCCAATGGAGATAAACCCAAAGAAACCCACACAAAGACATATCATAATTGAAAATGGCAAATGTTACAGACAAGGAGAGAATCTTACAGGGAGCAAGAGAGAGGCAGTTAGTTACCTATAAGAGAACTCACATAAGACTCACAGCTGGTTTATCAACAGAAACACTACAGGCTAGGAGGAAATGGCACGAAGTGTTCAAAGTAATAAAAAGCAAGGGTCTGAACCCAAGATTACTCTATCCAGCAAGACTATAATTTAAAATTAAAGGTGAAATAAAGAGGTTCTCAGACAACAAAAGAAAAAAAACAGTTAAAGGAGTTCATTACCACTAAACCAGCATTGCAAGAAATGTTAAAGGGACTGGTATAAGAAGGAGAATAGAGAGAGAGGGGAACATAGGCATAAGGAATAAAAAGGGCAATAAATAAGTACCTATCAATAATAACTTCAAATGTAAATGTATTAAATGTTCCAATCAAAAGACCAGGATAGCTAAATGGATAAGAGAACATGACCCATGCATATGCTGTCTACAAGAGACCTACTTCAGGACAAACGAGTCACACAGACTAAAAATGAAGAAATGGAAAAAAAAAAACAAAACATGAAAGTAGAAATCCAAAAAGCTAGGGCAGGAATACTTACAGCTGACAAAAGTTACTTCAAAACAAGAGACAAAAAAATGTCCTTATGTAATACTAAAGGGACTGATCCAGCAAGAGAATATAACCTTGGTAAACATATATGCACCCAATATAAGAGCACCTAAACATACACACACACACATATATATATATACACACACACACACACACATATTTATTTAAACATATATATATATATGTATATAAATAAAGCCTCTTGGTGGACTTGAAGGGAGAGGTTGATGACAATATGGTCATAGTAGGGAACTTTAACAACCCACTGACATCAATGGATAGATCTTCCAGACCATAAAATGTCAACAAGGAAATAGCAGTCATAAACAACACAGTAGATCAGATTTAATCAATATTTGCAGAACATTGCATGGCAAAGCAGCAGATTATACATTCTTCTCAAGTGAACATGGAAAATTTTCAAATATATACCACACATCAGGACACAAAATAAGTCAACAAATTCAAGAAGATTGAAATCATATCAAGCTTCTTCTCAGGTCAAAATGGCATGAAATCAGAGAAATCAACTACAATAAAAAATTCAAAAACATTCCAGTGCATGGAGGACTCATAGCATGTTATGAAACAATGAATGGGAAACAGTGAGATTTAGAAAGAAATAAAAACCTACCTGGAAACAAATGAAAATGAATACACAACAACCCAAAATCTATGGGACACAGTGAAAGTCCTGAGAGGGAAGTTCACGGCATTATGGGCCTACTTCGAGAAGCAAGAAAAATCTCAAATAAACAGTCTAACCCTACACTTTAAAGAATTAGAAAAAAGAACAACAAGAAAAGCCCAGAGTAAGTAGAAGAAAGGAAATAATAAAGATCAGAGTGGAAATAAATGACATAAAAACTAAGAAATGCAATACAAAAGATCAATGAATCCAGGTGCTGCTTATTCGAAAAGATAAACAAGACTGATGAAACCTTAGCCAGACTCATCAAGAAAAAAAGAAAGAGGCCCCAAGTAAATAAAATCAGAAATGAAAGAGGAAAAATAACTAACAACAAAGAAATACAAAGGATTGTAAGAAAATACCACGAACAACTATATGCCAAAAAAGTCAGACAACCTGGGTAAAATGGACAAATTCCTAGAAACATATACGCTCCCAAAACTCGATGAGGAAGAATCACAAAATCTGAATAGACTAACAACTAATGAAATTGAGGCAGTAATAAAAAAATTTCCTGCAAACAAAAGGCCTGGACCAGATAGCTTCACAGCTGAATTTTACCAAACATTCAAAGAACACTTGACTTCCGGTCAAGATGGAGGTAAGGTAAATGCAGCTTGCCTCCTCACACAACCACAGGAAAATTACAACTAAAATATATAACAACCATCACTCAGAAACATCAGAAAATCAAGCTGTATGGAAGTCTGACAACTAAAGAATTAAAGACACCACATCCATCCAGACAGGTAGGAGGAATGGAAGGGAAGAGACACAGAGGTGCAGAACTGGCTGGTTCCAAACCCACATATGGTGGATATAAAAGAGAGGGATGTCTTGGGAGCAAGGGATCCTACCCCCACACCAGACCATCCAGCCCAGGGTTCCAGTGCCAGGCTGATAAGTCCCCATAATTTCTGTCTGTAAAAATCAGTGGAGGTTGGATGAGCAAAATAAACTGCTGGATTTTCAGGCCTCTCCTCTTAAAGGGCCTTGCACAGCACACAGACTTAAGCAGACTCCAGCACCAGGGAAGCAGCCTGAAGGGTACCAGTGACATTCTGGGAGGAACTGAAGTGTCTGGCATCAGGGAAAGAGCTGGAGGACAGCTTTCCCCCAGGCAGAACTGCAGACAGTGGCCACTGTACCTTTCCTCAGTCCTCCGTCACACAGAGCCACAGTGCTGCAGCACCATATCTGAATTGCCATCAATCTGGCTCACACACTAAGTCCTACCCTGATGATTACCTAAGGGTCTGCCCCATCCAACTTATGGGTCCACCCAAGTAACCCTCCTGCCCTGGTAAGTGCCTTATGAAGGGCTGGGCTGGGTGCGAGACTTTAGACCTCTCTAAACCACTCAGAAAAGCAAGAGCTGAGCCCAGCCCCCATACCTTTCACTGAATGGTCCCCAGCCTGACACTAGCAGCAGCCATCTGAAGATCCCTTTAGAGTTTAAGTCAAGGAGCCTCAGACACAACACAGGTGGAGGATAACCTTGGCCTGTACCACCCCGAAACACCAGAGCCTGCGCATCCAGTGGACAGTTACAGGCCACATTGGAGTACCACCCACCACCTCCATGACTTAGGGAGGGAAGTGGAGGCTGGCCAAGGGGCACAACAGCTATTGTGGACTGGGTAAATTCCTAAATTCCTACCATTGACTTGAAGACAGCAATCAAGACTCATCTTCAAGCGAAGGGAGTACTTAGCCCACACAAAGCATGCACCTTGAGTACCCAGCTTGGGAGACAGGGCAGGCAGTGCCACTGTACCTTACAGGATACCTACTACAATAGGCCATGCTACCAAGACATGGAGTCAAAGCAGCTTTACCTAATGCATAGACACAAACACAGGAAGGCTGCCAAAATGAGGAGACAAAGAAATATGGCCCAAATGAAAGAACAGATCAAAACTCCAGAAAAGGAACTAAGCAAAATGAAGATTAGCAGTATATCAGATGCAGGGTTCAAAACACTGGTTATAAGGATACTCAAGGAACTCAGTGGTTACTTCAACAGCATAAAAAAGACACAGGCAGAAATGAAGGATATACTAACTGAAATAAAGAACAATTTATAGGCAATCAACAGCAGAATGGATGAAGCCAAGAATCAAATCAATCATTTGGAACATAAGGAAGAAAAGACATCCAATCAGTAGAGCAAGAAGAAAAAAGAACTAAAAAAATCAAGGATCATGTAAAGAGCCTCCGGGACAAATTCAAATGTTCCAACATTCCTATCATAGGGGTGCCAGAAGGAGAAGAGAAAGAGCAAGAAATTGGAAAACTTTTTGAAAAACTAATAAAAGAAAACTTCCCTAATTGGGTGAAGGAAATAGACATACAAGTCCAGGAAGCACAGAGAGTCCCAAACGAGATGGACACAAAGAGGACCACACCAGGACACATCATAATTAAAACACCAAAGTTTAAAGATAAAGAGAGAATCTTAAAAGCAGCAAGAGAAAAGCAGAGAGTTACCTACAAAGGAGTTCCGATAAGACTATCAGTGGATTTCTCAAAAAAAACTTTTCAGGAAGAAGGGGCTGGCAAGAAGTGTTCAAAGTGATGAAAAACAAGGACCTACAACCTAGGTTATTCTATCCAGCAAAGCTATCATTTAGAATGGAAGGGCAGATAAAGTGCTTCCCAGATGAAGTAAGGTTAAATGAGATCATCATCACCAAGCCATTATTACATGAAATGTTTTTGGGACTTATTTAAGAAAAAGAAGATCAAAACTATGAATATTAAAAGGGCAACAAATTCACAACTATCAACAACTGACTCTAAAAGAAAACAAACTGAGCAAACAACCAGAACAGGAACAGTATCATAGATATGGAGATCATTTGGAGGGTTATCAGCAGGGAAGGGGGTAAAGGGTAAGAATGGGGGAGAAGATGCAGGGATTAAGAAGTACAAATTGGTAGTTACAGAATAAGCAGGAAGATGTTAAAAACAAGATTAGGAATTGGAATTGCCAAGGAACTTAAGACCCATGTATGTGAAAAAAGGAGGTGGGATTGCTGGAGGGAGTGGGACAACTGTAATAGCATAATAATAAAGAAGTCAAAAATAAAAATAAAGTAATGTTTTATATGCTAAAAAAAAGAGCTAATACCTATCCTGCTTAAACTATTTCAAAAAAACCAAGAGAAGGTAAGACTTCTAAGCTTTTTTAACAAGAGTAGCATCATCCTAATTCCAAAACCAGATAAAGATACTACAAAGAAAGAAAGCTATAGGTCAATATCCCCAATGAACATAGATGCTAAAATCCTCAAGAAAATATTAGCAAAGTGAATCTAGCAATACATTAAAAAGATCATACACCAAGACCAAGTGAGATTTATTCTGGGGATGTAAGGTCGGTACAATTTCTGAAATTCAATAAATGCGATACATTACATAAACAAAATAAAGGGTAAAAATCATGTAATCATATCAGCAGATGCAGAAAAATGATTTGATTTTATCCAGCACCCATAAATGATAAAAATGCTCAGCAAAGTGGAATAGACGAATTATACCTCAATGTAATAAAGGCCATACATGAAAAACCTACAGCCAACATCATACTCACAGGCAGAAACTAAAAGTATTTCCTTCAAGATCAAGGAACAAGACAGGGATGTCCACTTTCTCCACTCCTATTTAACATAGTACTAGAAGTTCTAATCACAGTGATCAGAAAAGATGATGAAATAAAAGGCATCCAAATTGGAAAGGAGGGGAGTAAAACTGTCATTATTTGCAGATGACATGATATTGTACATAGAAAAACCCTAAAGACTCCACCAAAAAACTACTATATTTAATAAATGAATTCTGCAAAGTAGTAAGATACAAAACTGATATCCAGAAGTCAGTAGCACTTTTGTACACCAATAATAAACTATCAGAGAAACTAAGAAAATATCCCATTTACCATTGCAACAACAACAACAAAAAGAATAGTGTACCTAGGAATAAACTTAACCAAGGAGGGAAAAGGCCTGTGCTCCGAAAACTACAGGACATTGAAGAAAGAAACAGAAGAAAACACAAACAAGTGGAAGTATATACCATGTTCACGGAATGGAAGAATTAACATCATTAAAATATACATGCTACCCAAAGCAATGTATAGATTCGACACAATTCCTATTAAAATATCAGTGGCATATTTCACAGATATAGAACAAATACTCCAAAAATTTATATGGAACCAAAATAAAATCCGAATAGTCTCAGTAATGTTGAGAAAGAAGAACAAAGTTGGAGGGTTGCACTATACTACACCAGATATCACACTATACTACAAAGCCATTGTCATCAGAAGAGGCTGGTACTGGCAAAAGAACAAGCATATACATGAAAAGAATAAAACAGACAGCCCAGAAATAAACTCAGATCACTATGGTCAGTTAATATTTGACAACATATGACTAAGTAAAAGCAGTCTCTTCAATAAATGGTGTTGGGAAAATTGGACTTGTACATGCAAAAAAAAAAAATGAAAATAGACTACCAACTTATACTATACACAAGGAAACTCAAAATGGATAAAATACTTAAATGTAAGTCACTAAACCATAACAATCCTAGAAGAAAACATAAGCAGTAAAATCTCAGACATCTCATGTAGCAATATTTTTGCCTATACGTCTCCTAGGGCAAGGGAAACAAAGGAAAAAATAAACAAATGGAACTACGTCAAACTCAAAATCTGCTACACAGCAAAGGAAACCATCAACAAAATGAAAAGGGAACCCACTCTCTGGGGGAACATATTTTCCAAGGATACATCTGAAAAGGGGTTCATTTCCAAAATATGTATATAAAGAACTTATATAACTCAACACTATGAAGATAAACAACCCAATTAAAAATGGACAAAGGACCTGCATAGACACTTCTCTGAAGAGGACATACAAATGGCCAATGCACAAGTTAAAAAATGCTCAGTGTCACTAATCACCAGAGAAATGCAAATTAAAACTAGAAGATATCACTTCACACCTATCAGAATGTCTATCATCAATAAATCAAGAAAACAAGTGCTGATGAGGATGTGGACACAAGGGAACCCTAGTTCACTGCTAGTGGGAATACTGACTAGTGTAACCACTGTGGAAAACAGTGTGAAGTTTCCTCAAATAACTAAAATTGGAACTGCCATTTGACCAAGTGATCTCACTTCTGGGACTATGAGAGGGGAACCTCCCAAAAAAGGAATTTATTTTTAAAATATTGTGTACTTATTCTTATATCTTTAAACTTTAGGCACCTTCAAAGTACTCTCCATTTGATGCAAAACACTGAAACATTTGTTTCCACAGCTCAGAATAGTTTTTGAACTTGTTGATTTGCTGCCTTTTAGTGCTTCTGCTGTTTTTTTGTTTGTTTGTTTCATCTCTTCCACACTGGCAAAAGGTTTCTCTTTGAGGGCTTCTTTCATCCTAGGGAAAACAAAATTGCTTGGGGCGAGATGGGAATAGGAAAGGGAAGGTGGGTCATGACAAGTCATGCCATTTTTGGTCAAAAACTGCTGAACACTCAGTGCGGTGTAGGCAGGTATGCTCATAAAATTACCCATCATGAAATTGGCAAACATGCTAAAAAAGTCTTCAAAAAAAATTCACTGAAGCTGAACACAGACTCTTAAAACAATGCCAGCTGGTACACTAATACAGATGAGTTCCTAGAACACTAACCTAGTAGGAAAAGCCTGTAATACAAGCAGCCTTCCCTCCAGAATGTAATTTCATGTGGTTTTTCTGGGGTGGAGGGGTTGCCCTTTGAATATTGTAAGAATCTCAAAACACCAATCACAAAGAATATATACATCCCTATGTTCACAGCAGCTTTATTTACAACAGTGAAGATCTGGAAACAGCCCAAGTGCCCATCAGTGGATGAATAGATACAAAAACTGTGGTAGATATTTCCAGTCAAGATGGAGGCAAAGGTAGATTCGCTTTGCTTCCTTGCACAACCAAAAGAAGGATAACAACAAATTTAAAAACGAAAAACAACCAGAGCTGCCTGAAAATCAAACTGTATGGAAGTCCAACTACCAAGGGGTTAAGGAAGAAACATTCATCCACACTGGTAAAAGAGGACACAGGAAGCCAGGGTGGAGAGGATGAATAGCAAGGCTGCATCTGGCAGACTGGGGTGGGCAAGGCAGTGGCTGGCAGATGAGGCAGTCCTACATTCATGCAGATAACCTGGGAGGAACAACGGGAGTGAGACAAACCATGCAACCCAGGATACCAGTGCAGGAAAATAAAGCCTCAAAACCTCTCGCTGTAAAAACCTGTGGGGGTTGCCGGAGCAGAAGAACTCCCAGTCTCATAGGAGAGTGTGTTGGAGAGGCCCATAGGATCCTACATTCTAGGAGCCCACCTACCCAAGAATAAACACCTGAAAGAACACGATCTGCTTGTGGGAAGTGAGGGAAGTGAGGGAAAGTGGGGTGGGTGGCATTGTGCCCTCCCTGACCCTTCCCCCATATACAGAGCCACATGCAGCAAAGTGGGTTGCCCCTTCCCTGGTGAATACCTAAGACTCTGCCCCTTTTAATGTAACAGGTGCGCCAAGACAAAGAAATGTGGCCAAAACTCCAGAAAAAGAACTAAGCAATGAGCAAATAGCCAACCTATCAGATGCAGAGTTCAAAACACTGGTAATCAGGATGCTTACAGAAATGATTGAGTATGATCACAAAATAGAGGAAGACGTGAAGACTATCCAAAGTGAAATAAAGAAAAATATACAGGGAACCAACAGGAAGGGAAGAAAACTGGGACTCAAATCAATGATTAGGAACGAAAGGAAGAAATAAACATCCAACTGGAACAGAATGAAGAAACAAGAATTCAAAAAAATGAGGAGAGAATGAAGAACCTCTGGGACAACTTTAAACATTACAACACCCAAATCATAGGGATGCCAGAAGGAGATGAGGAAGAGCAAGAAATGGAAAACTTATTTCAAAAAATAATAATGGAGAACTTCTCCAGTCTGGTGAAGGAACTAGACATGCAAATCCAGGAAGCTCAGAGTCCCAAAGAAGTTGGATCCAAGAAGAAACACACCAAGACTCATCATAATTAAATTACCCAACATTAAAGATAAGGAGAGAATCTTAAAAGCAGCAAGAGGAAAGGAGAGAGTTACCCACAAAGGAGTTCCCATAAGACTATCAGCTGATTTCTCCAAAGAAACCTTACAGACAAGAAGAGACTGGAAAGAAGTATTCAAAGTCATGAAAAGCAAGGACCTACATCCCAGAGTACTCTATCTAGCAAAGCTATCATTTAGAATGGAAGGACAGATGAAGAGCTTCCCAGATAAGGTCAAATTAAAGGAGTTCATCATCTCCAAGCACTTATTATATGAAATGTTAAAGGGACTTATCTAAGAAAAAGAAGATGATAAAAAATATGAAGAGCGAAATGACAACAAACTCACAACTATCAATAACTGAACCTAAAAAACAAAAAAACTAAGTAAACAGCTAGAACAGGAACAGGATCACAGAAATAAAGGTCACATGGAGGGTTATCAATGAGAAGGGGGAGGGGAAGAATAGGGGAAAAAGGTAAAGGGAAGAATAAGCATAATTGATAGGCACAAAATATGGGGAGGATAAAAATAGTATAGGAAATGGAGAAGCCAAAGAACTTATACGTACAAGCCATGGGCATGAACTAAGGGGCGGGGAAAGCTAGAGGGAGAGGGTGCAGGGTGGAGGGGGATAAAGGGGGGAGCGGAATGGGACAACTGTAATAGCATAATCAATAAAATATACTTTACAAAAGGACAGATCAAGATGGTGGAGGAGTGAATGGAAGTCACACTGACCTCCTCCCAGGACCAATGTGGAATTAAAAGTAAATTGTGGAGAAATCACCCAGAACAAACAACTGAACAATAGCAAGAGAAAAGCCTTATAACCTCACACAGACAGAAGAATCAGTTCAGCACGACCCGACTGCTAAGGAGTATGGCAGATATGCCAGGAGGTTGGCTGGGCACCCTCAGGCAGCAGCACCAGGGGGACATTTAAGCAGCCAGGTGGATCCTCTTGAGAAGAGCGGGGTCTAAACTATAAGCAGGAATCCCCAGCCTACATTACCAGAGTCCAAAAAGAACACAGATAACAGCAGGCTGAGAAAAGCGACAGGGTTGCCCTCTGCCAGGGACAGGCAGCTGGAGACTGAAAGAGCGGTTTAAAGGGCCAACGCATAAATTTTCATCTGTAGCCACTTATCCTAGGCACCAGCAAAGGAGGGG
>PVJD01009228.1:0-51515 GCA_004026545.1 Mormoops blainvillei | reverse complement strand
AAGAATCAGTTCAGCACGACCCGACTGGTAAGGAGTATGGCAGATATGCCAGGAGGCTGGCTGGGCACCCTCAGGCAGCAGCACCAGGGGGACATTTAAGCAGCCAGGTGGATCCTCTTGAGAAGAGCAGGGTCTAAACTATAAGCAGGAATCCCCAGCCTTCATTACCAGAGTCCAAAAAGAACACAGATAACAGCAGGCTGAGAAAAGCGACAGGGTTGCCCTCTGCCAGGGACAGGCAGCTGGAGACTGAAAGAGCCGTTTAAAGGGCCAACGCATAAATTTTCATCTGTAGCCACTTATCCTAGGCACCAGCAAAGGAGGGGCAGAGCGGGCTAGAGACACCTGAGGAGAGACTGGGGACAGAGTATTTGGGGAGAGAACTGAGAAAGTAGCTGTCGGGATCCCAGAGCTGAGTCATCCCCCATATGAGAGCAGCCATCTTGCTCAGGTAGATCACTACCCCAAGCACTGGCAGCCTAAGAGGACAGGATAGCCCCACCCCAAGGAGGGACTCCGCCCTGGCCCTGTGGTGCTTAAGCCTGACTGCTGGTTGCAGAGTAGCAGCCACAGACAGTGGATCCCTGCAAGAGGGTGGGGGTGCAGAGTATCCTAGAGGAGCTTGAGAAGAGACTGGGGAACAGAGACTTTAGAGAGAGAATTGAGAGAGGAGCCTCTGGGATCCGGGTGCTGAATCATCCCCCATAAGGAAGCAGCCATTGAGCTCACACAGACTACTTCCCTCTGAGCAGCAGCAGTCTGAGGGGAAATATTAGCCACAACCCCAGGAGGGATTCGGTCCTGCCCTACAGTACTTAAGACTGATTGCTGATCACAGAGTGACTAGATTAAAAACTGAAGGAGACAGCCACAGAGGGTTCATCCCTGGAAGTCTCAAACAGACTGCCTATTTTCTTTACTACATAGGTTTTTAACATTCATTTTTTGCCTGTCAAGTTGGTTCATATTAAGTCACTAGATTTTATACTATAGTTTATTTCTCTCCTTTCTTATAATAGTCTTAATCTCTTTACAGCCTTATTAATACTGGTTCATTTGCTGCTGACAGTAGGAATCCAGGGGGGAGTTATTTTTGTGGTCATAGGTTTGTTTCCTGGGCTTTGTGGTTTTGCTCTGGCAGCCAAATAATGGGAAGACAAAGAAACAACCCCCAGTTGAAAGGAAAGGCAGAATCCCCAGAAAGACTACTAAATGAAATAGAAGCAAGTAAACTATCAGATATTGAGTTTAAATCAACGGTTATAAGGAAGCTCAATGAGCTCAGTGAGAATTACCAAAAACTACAAGGAAACTACGAGAAACTTATGGCAAACTATATTGCCATGAAAAAGGATATAGAAACTATCAACAAGAATGAAGAGGAAATGAAGAATACAATTTCTGAATAGAAGAACACAGTACAAGGAATCAAAAGCAGGCTAGATGAAGGAGACAATTGAATCAGCAAGATGGAGGACATGGTTAAAAAAAAACTCCCAGAAAGGGCAAGAAAATGAAAAAAAGACACAAAAAGGACAAAGAGGGGTTAAGAGAAATGCCGAACAACATGAAACGTAATAATATCCGTATAATAGGAATACCAGAAGGAGAAGATGAGCAAGGGATAGAAAACTTGTTTGAAAAAGTAATGATGGAAAACTTCCCTAATTTGAGAAGAGAAAAAGTCACACAAGTCCAAGAAGCACAGAGGGTCCCCATCAAGAGGAACCCAAAGAGACACACTCCAACACACATCATAATTAAAATGACAGCTATCAGGGACAAAGAGAGAATCTTAAAGGCAGCAAGGGAGAAACAGGAAGTAACATACAAGGGAGCCCTGATAAGGCTAGCAGCTGACTTCTCTACAGAAACACTATAAGCCAGAAGGGAAAGGCAAGAAATCCCAAGCAATGAAAATAAAGGTCTGCAACCAAGACTACTCTGCCCAGCAAGGCTCTCAATTAAAATGAAAGGTGAAATAAGGATTTTCCCAGACAAAAGAAGGCTAAAAGAATATACCTCTACCAAACCAGCATTGTAAGATATGCCAAAGGGACTGTTTTAAAAAGATGAAGAAAAAGAGTGAGAAAGAGAGGAACACAAGTACAAAGGGAAGAAATGAATAAGTATCTATGAATAATAACTTTAAATGGAAATGGATTAAATGCTCCAATTAAAAGACATAGAGTAGCTGAATGGATAAGAAAACAGGCCCCACAGATATGCTGCCTACAAGAGACCCACCTCAAATTAAAGACCTACACAGACTGAAAGTAAAGGTCGGAAAAAAATATTCCAAGCAAATGGACAGGAAAAAAAAACCTGGGTACCAATACTTATATGAGACAAAATATACTTCAAAAAAAAAAAAAAAGGCCATAAAAAGAGATGCAGACGGACACTTCATAATACTCAAGGGAAGAATCCTTCAGGAAAACATAGACATTGTAAACCTATATGTGCCCAACATAAACAGCCAAATATATAACGAAAATCCTGGAGAACTTCGAGAATGAATAAACAGCAAGATACTTATTGTAGGGGATTTTAATATCCCACTGTCAACAATGGATAGATCATCCAAACAAAATATCAGCAAGGATATTGTAGAACTGAATGATGCATTAGATCAAATGGACTTAAATGATATATATGCAGAACTCTTCATCCCAACGATGCAAACTATGCATTCTTTTCAAATGCACATGAAATATTTTCAAGATAGACCACATGATAGTACCCAAAATAAGCCTCAACAAATTTAAGAAAATGAAATCATATCAAGCACTTTCTCAAACCACAAGGGCCTAAAACTAGAAACCAACCTCAAGGAAAAAAACTCAGAAACATTCAAACTCATGGAGACTGAATAGTGTGCTATTAAACAATGAACGGGTCAATAATGAGATGAAAGAAGAAATCAAAAAGTCTCTGGAAACAAATGAAAATGAACATACAACAGTCCATAACCTATGGGACAGAGTGAAGGCAGTCCTGATGGGCAAGCTCATAGCAATACAGGCCTACCTAAAAAAGATAGAAGCATTTCAAATAAACAATCTAACCCTACGTCTACAAGAACTGGAGAAACAACAACAAACAGAGCCAAGAGTGAGCAGAAGGAAGGAAATAATCAAAATCAGAGCAGAACTGGATGACATAGAGACTAAAAGAACAATTCAAAGGATCAATAAAGCCAGGAGCTTCTTCTTTGAAAAGATAAACAAAATCGACAAGCCTTTAAGTAGACTAATAAGAAAAAAAGGGAGAGGACACAAATAAATAAAATCAGAAATGAAAGAGGAGAAATTACAGCTGATACCACAGAAATGCAAAGGATTATAAGAAATTACTACAAACAACAATATGCCAAGAAATTTCACAACCTGGGTGAAATGGACAAATTTCTAGAAAAATATAATCTTCCAAACTGAATGAAGAAGAAGCAAAAAGCCTGACCAGACTGATAACAGCTGGTGAAGTTGAAGTGGTAATCAAAAGACTCCAGGTACACAAAAGACCTGGACCAGATGGCTTCACAGGAGAAATTTACAAAACATTTAAGGAAGAGCTACCCCTCTCCTGCGCAGGCTATTCCAAAAAATCCAAGGAGAGAGAAGACTCTCAAACTATTTTTATGAGGCCAGCATCATCCTAATCTCAAAACCAGATAAAGACTCAACAAAGAAAGAAAACTACATGCCAATATTGCTGATTAACATAGATTCTAAAATCATCAACAAAATTTGGCAAACCACATTCAGCAATACGTTAAAAAGATCATACGCCCTGACCAAGTGGGATTCATCCCAGGGATGCAAGGATGGTAAAATATTCATAAATCAATAAATGTAATAATACATCACATAAACAAAAGGAAAGACAAAAGGCACATGATCATATCAATAGATGGTGAAACTGCATTTGATAAGGTACAGCACCTATTTATGATAAAAAGACTTAGCAAAGTGGGAATAAAGAGGGCATACCTCAACATAATAAAGGCTTTATACCAGAAACCTATTTCCAACATTATACTGAAAGGGCAAAAACTAAAACTTTCCCACTAAGATCAGGAACAAGACAAGAATGTCTGCTTTCACCGCTTCTATTCAACATAGTATTAGAAGTCCTAGCCACAGCCATCAGACAAGGAAAAGAGATAAAATGCATCCAAACTGGAAAGGAGGAAATAAACTGTCATTGTTTGCACATGACATGATACCGTACATAGAAAAATCTACAGACTCCACCAAAAAACTATTTAACTTAATATATGAATTTGTCAAAACAGCAGGATACAAAGTCAATATTCAGAAATTGAAGGCATTTTTGTATGCCAACAATGAAATATCAGAATCAGAAATCGGGGGGCGGGGGGGGGAATTCCATTTACTATAGCAACAAGAAAAATAAAGTGCCTAGCAATAAATTTAACCAAAGAGGTTAAAGACCTATAGTCAGAAAACTACACAACACTGAAGAACAAATGAAGGAAGACACAAATAAATGGAAGCGTATACCATGTTCATGGACTGGAAGAATTAACATCATCAAAATGTCCATACTAGCCAAAGCAATTTATAGATTCAATGCAATCCCTATTAAAATACCAATGACGTATTTCACAGATATAGAACAAACATTTCAAAAATTTATGTGCAACCATAATCAACCCCAAATAGCCCCAGCAATTTTGAGAAAGAAAAACAAAGTAGGAGGGATCACAATATCTGACTTCAAACTATATTATAAGGCCTCTGTAATCAAAACAGTCTGGTACTGGCACAAGAACAGACACATAGATCAATGGAACACAAGAGAGAGCCCAGAAACAAACCCATGTCTCTATGGTCAATTAATATTTGACAAAGGGGACAGAAGCATAAAATGGGGTAAAAATAGCCCCTTCAACAAACGGTGTTGGCAGATCTGGACAGCTACATGCAAAAAAAATGAAATTCAACTACCAACTTATGCCACACACAAAAATAAACTCAAGATGGATAAAAGACTTAAATATAAGTCGCGACACCATAAAAGTCCTAGAGGAGAACATAAGCAGGAAAATCTCAGATATTCCATGTAGCACAATTTTCACTGATATGTACCCTAGAGAAAGGGACATAAAGGAAAGAATAAACAAATGGGACCTCATCAAAATAAGAAGCTTCTGCAAGGCTAAAGGAAACATCAGTAAAATGTAAAGGGAACCAACTGACTGTGAAAATATATTTGCCAATGATACCTCGGACAAGGATTTGATCTCCAAAATATATAAAGAACTCATATAACTCCACTCCAGGAAAATAAACAATCCAGTTAAAGGATCTGAACAGACACTTCTCCAAGGAGGACATACATTGGCACAGAAGCACATGAAAGGATGCTCAGCATCGCTAGCCATCAGAGAGATGCAAATTAAAACCACAGTGAGATACCACTTCACACCAGTCAGAATGGCCATCATAAACAAATCAACAAACAACAAGTACTGGTGAGGATGTGGATTAAAGGGAACCCTAGTACACTGTTGGTGGGAATGCAGACTGGTGAAGCCACTGTGGAAAACAGTATGGAATTTCCTCAGAAAACTAAAAATGGAAGTGTATTTTGACCCAGCAATTCCACTGCTGGGATTATACCCTAAGAATCCTGAAACACCAATTTGAAAGAACCTATGCACCTCAATGTTCATAGCCGCAC
Organism: Mormoops blainvillei; assembly: GCA_004026545.1. Lineage (NCBI taxonomy): Eukaryota > Metazoa > Chordata > Mammalia > Chiroptera > Mormoopidae > Mormoops > Mormoops blainvillei. The sequence goes on along the minus strand of PVJD01009228.1, from coordinate 45,806 downwards.
AATTTACAATAGCCAATAATTGGAAGCAACCTAAATGCCCAAGAGTAAATGAGTGGATCAAAAACTATGGTACATTCACACAATGGAATGCTATGCAGCAGAAAGACAGAAAGAGTTACTACCCTTCACAACAGCATGGATGGAGCTCGAGAGCTCTACGCCAAGTGAAATAAGCCAGGCAGTAAAAGACAGATACCTTATGATCTCACCTATAAGTGGAACATAATCAACAAAATAAACAAGCAAGCAAAATATAACCAGCAACATTGAAATAAAAAACAAACTGAAAGTAACCAGACAGGAGGAGGGAGGGGCATAACAGGGGAAAAGGAGGGGAAGGGTCATCAAGGAACATGCATAAAGGACCACTGACAAAGCCAAACTGGGGAAAGGATTGAGGGTGGGAGGTGGGGAGGGGAGCGCTGGGGAAACTGGTGGCAGGAAAATGTCGACATGGGTATGATGGGATGGGATGCAGGGTGGAGGGATAAAGGGGAGGAAAAAACTGAGACAACTGTAATAGCATAATCAATAAAATATACCAAAAAAACTGTGGTACATTTATACGACAGAATACTATACAGCTATAAAAAAGGAACTCTTACCCTTTCAACAGCAGGGATGGTTATGGAGAATATTATGCTAAGTGAAATAAGCCAGTCAGAGACAGACAAATACTACGTGACCTCACTCATATGTGGAATCTAATGAATAAAATACACTGACAAAATACAACCAGAAGTATGGATACATGGAACAATTTATAGATCCTAGATGGGAGTAGTTTGCGGGGGACTAGAAGAGATTAGCTGAAGAGTGTGTGTGTGTGTGTGTGTGTGTGTGTGTATGTGTGCACGCGCGCGTGCACGCGCACACATATATACCATCGACACAGACAACAATGTAGTGAAAGCCAGGGGACGGGGGGATCTGTGAGGGAGTCAAAGGGGGGAAAATAGGTGACATCTGTAATAGTATGAAAAATTAAAATTAAAATAAATATGAAAGAATTGCCAAATACTGTAAAAAAATTTTAAAAACCAAACAAAACAGATGCAGCTGGACAAGCAAAGATCTAACTCCTTCTAGCTCTCAAATTCAGACTCCAGAGCCAAGAGTGAAGGGTTCTATCCCAGAATAACAGGGAAATTATTTGAAGTACCTCCTTTAGCACAGTCTGGCAATCAATTCTGGCTGTTCTTCCTCAGTATTTTCTAGAGTAACAGGGAGAAGAAAAGCTTGTGTAATTGCTAAGGATGGTAGCATTTTGCTCTGAATCTACTAGGATACAGAGCCAGAGCCTTACGGACGACCAGTCCAGCCACAGTGATAACTATCATTCATTATGTACATTTGTATGTAAGATGGCATGCTCTGTGCTGGTTAAATATCTCATTTACTCAACCAAGCTGCTATTATATCCATTTCACAGATGAAATAACTAAGACCTCAGGTGAGGGTAAATAATTAACCAGATATCACACAGCTGATAAAAACCTTGGCTGGAATTAAAACGCACTGTTTTAACAGCTGCACCCTATTGCCTGTTAATTAGTCGGTTTAATTATCTAATGATATGAGAGGGAGGTGATAGGGATGCTGTTGCAGTTATGATCAGTGGAAGTTTTGATCCATTTGGATATTCAAAGTGATTTAGAGCTAGTTTAGCTTTTCTTTATGCCTCAACAAAGAAGGCAATCAAACACAGTCATAGTGGCCTAGGCTTAAATTCAACTCGGCCATTTATTCTATGACCTCAGAGGATTTGCTAAAGTTCTCTTAATCCCTCATTTCCTTATTTCCTCATTCCTGTAATCGAGATCTCAACTGAGCCTACTGCTTAAAGTTACTGAGAGAGTAAAATGAACCCTGTAGGTTATGTGACGCATTCGGCACAGTTGCCTGGCCATATACAGGAACTGCCCAAAACATTGTTGAGGAACCCGGAACCCCTTATTCTTTTTTCCTTTTGATGCCACCTCAATAAGTGACAAGGCGGCATGAAATTAGGATGCTCCACATATAATACATGTTAAACTCTCCTAATGAAAGGTATTTTTTTTCAAACCACAGCTATAGAGTGGTGGGCAAAAGTAAGTTTACAGTTGTGAGTACACAAAACAGAGTTTATTCTTTTGGGTTAATAAAGCTATTGTAATAATCATAACCTGCATGTCTTTCCATATGAACAACAGCAAACCCACTTTTGCCCACCTCTGTATAAAATCACATACCACTGTATCAGATTAGTAGCTAATCATCACTCACAAAACCACATTACAATTATATTAATGTTAATTATAATTTATATATATTTTAATAGTAGATAAAGTACAGTGCTTTATGGTAACTCATTGGGACTTCACAAGAATCCTGTAGAGTAAGTATTAGAAACATCCCAATTTTACAAATTAGAACACATGCGCAGGGAAGTGAAGTCATACACACATATGGGATTCAGGTAGGAATGTTTCCAAACGCTGGGGTCTTTCCTTGGTCAACTTAGTGAGTCAAAACTACCCAGTTTTTTTCTTAACACAATTTTTAATAATAAAAATAGAGTCAGAGCCTCAATATACATTAAAATCGACATATACGAAAGCAAACACATATACTAGGTCACCATGGAAAATCTGATTTCTTCCTACAGGTATTGGGCAAAAAATATTTGACAAACACTGACCCTGTGTCTAGCTCCAAGTTTTTACTTGCTGTGGGAACTTTAAAAAGTCAACCTAACTAATATATTCATTTATAAAATAAGGAGAAAAAATTTTCTTTTGTACTTCCTAGGAGGCTTTTTGATATTCAAGTGAAATAATAAATGAGGGGAAAAAACTCTGGAAACTGTAAACTTTCTACAGATAAGTTTGCACCTTTGTAAACTTAGATTTGGGGACCATAACAAAGATTTGCAGATGAGATTCCGAAATTTCCAGAACTCCACAGTGGAGTTCTACTTTTGCAGGACTGTCACTTTCCCTTCATCCCCTAGAATAGTGTAGGGCTGGTTAAGAGGAAGTAGCATAAATTACTTGTGAACTTCTAATCCTTGTAATTTTCCTACCTCTTAAATATAAAGGGTAACCATTAGTAACCCACCTAACAAAAGTCCTTTCCCAAACACTGTAATGTCTTGCAAAAAAGCTCCAATTCAATTACTGTCAAGAACTGAATTGAAAAACAAAAACAAAAACATGCAAAGGTCATTAAGCTCCTGCACACAAGCCTAGAGGTTGGTCTTCTCCTTCAATAACCAATCGCTAGGATTTTTTTTTTTAATCACCAGTTACATAGTGAATGTTCACATATATAGACTACTAAACCAAAAATTACAATCTTTAGACAAAAATTTTCATTTTATTACCCATTCTGTAGGCGGTGACTTATTAACCTGGATAAATATACAATTTCTAAAGGATAATATATGGTTTTCACAAATTCTCATAGGTTGAGTGGAAAAGGCCATCAAAATATACTGCTCTTCCTCGTGGAAACAATCCTCTTAATACAACCAGATATTTCCTGTGGCTTGATTATCGCTGTCCCTGAAAGGGCAAAATTTCCCCTGCCTTCCCCAAATCGTGCTTAGCTCAAAGTAAAATGTGATGTAGCACCACTTCTCAGCCGGGAGCGGAACAACTGGCCGTCTCCCCGCGTTCATTTAAGACACGCAACTACCTTTGCATCACGACCAGTGATAGGCAATCATCAAGTTTCAAAGAAGCATCCGGACTACGGACACTGTCCATTATCCTCGTAACTTTAACAGGAATTTATCAAATTTGGGAAAACGAGAGGCAACTAACCCTCCGAGGTCGGCTCATAGATCAGGCGTGAATGCGTGAAAGACGACTTTCGCTGAGCAATTCGTGGGGGCTGCGCAAACCAGAACCAGGCGCCTGTGCTCTCCCCGACTTTGTCCCTCCCAGGTTTCCCAGCCTGCCAGCAGTCGCTCGGCACTAGAGCCTGAGCCAATTGCAAAGGACCTAACCAAGCCCAGCCCAGCGGAAGGAACGGTTTCAGAGTTGTTTCTCTTCTCTACAGGAGCCCTTCCTTGCTCTTGCTTTTACCCTCTCTAGTGTTAGACGTGGCGAAACAACCGTTCCACACCCAAAACAATTTAGAGTGATTGGTAAACATACCAAATCCTCGCAGCAACAAAAAGGATGACATTCATTCTGAGTTGCCTCCTGCTTCTGCCCTTTCTGATCTTCTGCACCTTGGAATCTCTCCTGAAGCTTTTGATTCCTAAGAAGAGAAAATCAGTGACTGGAGAAATCGTCCTGATTACTGGAGCTGGACATGGAATCGGAAGACTGACAGCCTATGAATTTGCCAAACTTAAAAGCAAACTGGTTCTGTGGGATATAAATAAGGTAAAAGTGCTTTACTGTTTTACTTTCTGGCACCTTTAATGTATGGCCATGGATGCATTTTGCAGGTAACAGCCCCTTACAGCATAGCTGCAAAGTACGTAGAAAAAATTTCTATTGCCATTTTATAGATGGGGGGAAATATGGATTAATTAATGTGTTTATGATCACATGATAAATGAACCAATAGTGAAGATTCTCGGTTGCTGCCCATTTGACATGGTAAATTTATCCTCACTATTGCCCCCCCAAATAATTTGTAATATACTCCTGAGCTTGACTTCACTGATCCCTCAATCTTAATCATATGGAAAAAGTAATAATTTTAGCTAGTATGTTAAGAGGTTTGTACCTATTAAGAAAAAAATCCTATTTGCTGTTACTGAGGTAAGTGGATTTAAGATACCCAACAGAAAGCAACGATTACTATGCCATAGTAATTTCCAAGAGTAATTTTTAAAAATCACGTTAGTTATAAACAACAAAATTTTTTTTTTAAATCTTCAATGTAATTTTTACCAGAATAGGTGTAGGCTTAAGGAAGAGAGGAGGACTTAGAGTCTCACCTTTTATTTGGCCAGTGGGTGATGTACAAAGAGGTCCCTGGAAAGCACCTGCTGGGCTGAAATGCCATATGTTACATATTAGTCGACACCCAGTGATGTAAACAGGAGTTCATGGGATGTGAAGTTAGATCGGCACCAACCTAGTGAGTGGTGATTGAGAGAAAAATTAACAAACTTTATGACTCAGCAACACCAGAGTACTTCCTTGCTAGTACTTCCCCAGGGTACCTTTCTCGTCTCTGTCCCTTTAGTTACACTCCGTTTGGTGTGCCCTGCCCTCTCTTTGCATGGCTGTTACATACTCACCCTTAAGATTCAACTCAGGCATCTCTTCTTCTACAACTGTGCTGCGTGCCCCTTCTCTGTGTTCCCATAACTCTCCCTACATAGCTCTGTTATTATACTTATCACAACATATCAGTTCAAACCATACAGAACTGCCTATATTCAATCCTTTATTCTAAAGCAATAAAAATTTCACATGATCCTTCCTAGATATAATTTCATGTTTCTTTCCACTACATAGGAAGTAGTAGAAAGTGTGAGCTCACTGAAGTCAAGACTCTGAGGCATTCATATTTGTGTCTGCAAGTTTCCTCTAAGCACCTTGAATATGACCTAGACATTAAAATGTTAGAGGAACGAGTGAATGAATGAATTGTGGTTGACTCCTTATTTATTTATGTTGCAGCCAGAAAATTGATGTCTCTGAGTAGTTTTTAGTGACAGAAAAAAGCTGAATGTTATTTTTTTACAGCCTGATGTGGAATACGCACACAAACATACATATAATTCACAATGTAAAATTCATAATAAAAAATAGCATTTTAAAATTTTTATCTTCTTTTTCAAATCTTGCTTTAAATTCAGCTCCAACTGAAAGAAGCTCTTCGAAGTTCTGAGAGCAAAGGGCGCCTATGACCGCGTCCAAAATATGTGCCAGGCAAATTCTTGCCCAGTCCCAGTTCAAAGAATCTGGCTGCCCTTGATTATTTTCGACTGTTGGTATAAGTGCTCACTTCATTTATTTTTATTCTGCTTGCCCTCTTTGTTGCCTTTTCTAGCATGGAATTGAGGAAACAGCCGATGAATGCAGGAAACTGGGTGCCAAGACTCACGCCTTTGTGGTAGACTGCAGTAACCGAGAAGACATTTACAGCTCAGCGAAGAAGGTGAAATTTTGCATTTGCTTAGAATCATATTGCGTCAGTGCTGGGAGGGACTTTGGGGCTGACCCAGTCATGACGCAGACAGACTAACAGAAGTTTTATGATTTGCTCAAGGTTGCACATCTAGCTAGTGGCAAACCCAGAACTAAAACCCAGAACTGAGGTCCCCAGGATTTGGTGTGTTCTGGAATTTTCCAGAGAGCTTGTTAAAAAATAGGTGCCCCAGAGATTTTCTTTCAGTAGGTCGAGGTCTGGGCCCAGGGGTTTGCATGTTTAGTACTGTACACGGACACACCTCATCCATCTGATTGTGACCCATGTAAAACGCTGGACGACACTACAGAATCACTGACAGGGTGTTCTGAAGTCCAAAGAACTCAGGAAGATAGAGTAAACCTAACAGTTTATCAGGCTGTGATCATAAACATATCTGTTTCTATAAAGCATTTGCCTCGTCTATATGCAACTGAGATGTGCTATATACAGTGGGGTTTCCTCTGAGCACATTCATAAACGTACTTGCTATCTAAATGCAGCAATGGTAGGAAGGCCAGTAGAATTACCCGGGCAAATTTCTTAAAAGACACCTTCCTGGACCTCACCCCTGGACATTCTGATCGAGCACAGTATAAAGATCCTAATTCAGCCAAGACTTGAGAACCTCTTAAATTTTAGGGACTTTTAAATTTGGGGACATTTTTAACTTCTGTTTTAAGTTATAATCTTTTAACTCCGAATTGATGCTGCTCTTGTTGGTTAGGCCTCAGCTAAGTCAAAAGAACAGGTGGAAATTACCCAGGCCAGTGGTGGGGGACAACCTGCCTCAAAGGGGGTGCAGTAAGATCAAGGCCTTTGGGTAAGAAACACCTGCATTTCACAATAACTCTTTTACTTAAATTAACAATGAGTCCCCCTTATAGAGATGAGTGTTCTTCCAGTTGACACTAGCTATAGGGCCTTGGGCAAGTTACCTAACGTCTCTGTGCCTAATTTTCCTCCCTTATAAAATGGGGCTCACAGCAGAACCTACCTCATACGGTTGTTATGAGGATTAAGTGAATTAACGATGTAAAGTTCTTAGAACTACAGCTGGTGCTCAGTAGTCACAATGTAAGGATTAGATATTAGTATCATAATAGAATTACCGATATTATCTATATAATTTTATTAACCACTATGAAGAGGATTTAGTAGTATAAGTTACCAAATGAATGGAAAACGTTCATTTCCAGACTCATTTGGGTATAGGCCTTCCTGGAAAAGACAACTTTATTATTTGAAACAATTCCATGTATTTTAAACATAGTTTTGTTTTGTTTTTTACTGAAATTGTTCTAAGATGAACTAACTATATGCTTAATCAGAGTTTATGCAATTACATATGATTATCAGATATTTTGAAGAGCTATTTTGATGTGACCATTTTTGGTATCAGACAATTTTATGCCACCTAAACAATAAAACTCTCAGATTGCTTTCATTATTAAGAAATATGCCATTTGACATTCTCACCCTGAGGGGACACAATAGGTGGCAACGGGGAGCTCGAGGATGAAGGAAAGACCAAGAGGGTCTGGGCAAATACTTTGGCAACATAAAACAGTAATTTATATTTTGAATCATGTTAATTTGGAGGTATTACAGCAGCTCCATCAATTTAATCACATAAAATATCCTGTTTTTCTCTTAACTTAGAGGCATTATTCTGCACAACAGTTTTCCTATTGTGCTAGAGATGGAGATATAGGCACAAAGTGCGTGTTGATCAGGGACCAAATAACTTAGCTTGTCTCTTTAACAATTTAAATGCAACCCAGTGAATTTCAGTTCTGTCAGAGGAGCCTTCACAGCAGCACACTGTGATCCTCCTGGGATGCTGATGGGCCTCCCCCTCCGGACTTCCTTTCTGTATGAGTTTTAAGGCTTGGTCTCTGAGGTCAGAAAATCTGGGAGAGTCCCAACACCATGTGACCTTTGGCAAGAAAGTTAGCCATTCTTTGTTTTATATTTCTTGTTAAAAGGAGCACACTCAGAGTTACTACCTCATAGAATTGTTGGGGGAATTAAATGAGATAATGAAATTCTGTAAAATGCATAGCACTTACATATGTGAAAGCTTTGAATAGGCTAGTTGCCTCTTCCTCAGTCCCTCAGCACACTGCAGCACTATCTAAACAAGGAGAACTCTATTAATAGAGGCTAGCTTTTATTTGGAACAAATGTATAACAACATGCAACCCTAGGGTCCATCCACCAAGAAGCTTAGCTACTCATAAAACAATAAACATATGGGGAGCAATAGAATGGAGTGAACATAAAAATAAATAGAAGATGTAGCCCGTTTAATGGTGCAGTCAGTTTTGCACAGTTCCATAGTTCCTCATAACAACCCCTGCATTTGCCAGTTAATTAACCTTTTTTTTTCTTTGCTTACTTTTTAAAGTAGTATTTTAAAAAAATAGCCCTGGCTGATTTGTCACTGGCTATATTTTTCTTAGCCGAAGGCCTCTTGAGCTATAATCAATAGAGCAAAGTCAAGAGACTAAATTGCAAAATAATATTTTTACCTAGCAAACTTTCAGGAAGAACTATTTTGAAATTAGGTACCTAAAATTAAAAGGTTCTTTTTTTCATGTTGGCACACAGATTCAACACTACTTTTTTCCCCACAGCAAGTAAAAAATATATACTTCTTTAATAATCATTGCATGCAAGCTTACTGTCATACTTCTTAATGATACTGATATTTTTCTTATTTTATTTTTAAAGGTGAAGGCAGAAATTGGAGATGTTAGTATCCTAGTAAATAATGCTGGTGTGGTCTATACATCAGATTTGTTTGCTACACAAGACCCTCAAATTGAAAAGACTTTTGCAGTTAATGTACTTGCACATTTCTGGGTAAGTATGATTTCCTTTACAAAAACATTCCCTTTGGTAAGACTCAAAGATTAGGTTTAAAGTGGAGCTTTCAGTAGACATAAGGACAAAGCAACTCCATATTAAAGTTTTCTCCAGGTACCAGGGATAATATACAAAAAGATCATTTTTCATGCTATAATCAAATCTCATCAGTTTTTCTTCTTCCCTCCTTAAAAATATTAATAATAATAAATTAATAAATAATGAACTTAAGGTATTATGTATGTTTTAATTCTAAGCTAGATTCTCATATTTCTGTTGAGAGATGGAGGAGGGCTTGGGGATCATCTGATTCATCTGTGATTCTGTAAAAGGGGAACCCAGTTTGCTTTCGGACTCTCATAAGTCCTGGGCCTCCTGTTACATGCTGGTCTCAAATGCATACTTTATTATGAAACTCACCATTCAAGATCTAAATACACACACACACACACACACACACACACACATATACACACGCACACACACATACACACACACATACACACACACATACACATACACACAGAGTTTCTGAGGAGTCTAAATATTGACCACATAGAGCCAGTTCCTAAAGGGGTCCCTGAAAGTTTTCTTGGATGTGAGTTTGGGATGAGTACTCTCAAAAGAATATTGGAATTAGTGGCTGAAAATACAGTATTATGTTAGATTTACATTCCTAAGTTATTCACATCTGTTTTTGTATTCTTATGACTTAGGAGTTTTCCCATCTTTCTGCCTCTGTTGAAATGCAGGGTATTGTCTTATTTGTTTCTGAATCCCTGTCACACAGTAGGTACTCAATAAATATTTATTGTGTGAATTATTCAGTAACTACTGGAAGATTGCTATTCACTTAAATATTTTGATGACATAACCAAACTCTTTTCTCACAATTTCACATTAAGATAGAACACATCATTGACAAAAGGTGGAGAATCTGTAGACGTAAATTATTCACAATTTAAGTGATATAGATTCTGAACGCTTTCAGTATTTGTTGTTTACCTTAATTTTTCTAACCTAGGCACTCTATCCAGTTGCCTTATGTTGCTAAATATGGCAATTAATGTAGGTTTTTTATTTATTCCAAGAACAATGTTACAAAATATAATTTTATTTCAAAATATTCCCAATGGGTTTGTGAATCAGAAACAAAATTTTTTTTTCTGTCTTGTAAAAACTATTTCTAGACTACAAAGGCGTTTCTTCCAGCAATGATGAAGAATAATCACGGGCATATTGTCACCGTGGCTTCAGCAGCTGGGCATGTTACAGTCCCATTTTTAATGGCTTATTGGTAAGTGAACAGGTGTTTTGTTTTGTTTTTTTCCATTGGTTACTATGCTTAGCTTTGCTGCACAAAGTCTCTTGTGCAACGACATTATCAACTGTTAATACTCTCCTTTGTTGACTGTTCTAGGGGTAGTTGGCAAATTATCCAATTAGAAGCCAACTGCTTTAAGCAGTTATCTCTTTTTAGCAACAAGAAGTTATGAAACAAGAGCAATACCTTAAACACAACTTAATATTAATAATTTTAAATAAAGTAATGTGGAAATAAAACTCTAAAGACAGAGAAAGAGTACAATCTGGGATTCTAAACATTAAAAGCATTCAATAAACGGAATTGTTGTGAAAATAATTGTAATAGTTATTATTTAAAAACCCACACTATTTTAATAATTGAAGAACTTACTGTAGCAAGCAGGGCACAGTAATGGAGCACAGTAATATATGTGCTCCACTGTATACTGTAAAGAATTGATCAGCGACGCCAGTGTAGCCACTGTGATGCTACTGGTTACATGCCACCCTAACAGTTCTTGGCCATTTCTGTCTATTAGCAAATAATAACTCTTAAAATTATGAGTTATGTTTGTGCAAATAAATTTGCATAAAAATAATACTCAAATTTGTTTTTTAACATTGTGCTCTTTTGAAATTAATTATCTAATTTCTAGAAACAATGTCGATATGGTTGTATATGTAGATTTAGATAATGTAGATAAATGTTGGGTTAGCCAAAAAGTCCATAAAAGACAAATTTTCCATTTTCAACAATAACTTTATCGATTTGGATATTTTGACTATGTTGCCTGGTAGAACGTTGATTGTTCTCAATTAATGTCTTAATTTGATTGCCGTCAACTTCAACTTCTTTACCCAACCGTGGAGCATCGTCCAGCAAGAAATCCCCAGCGGGGTGCTTCGCAAAGAACTTCTGACACGCTCGATCAGTCACAGCACCTTCTCCATACACTGCCCAAATCTGTTTTTGCGTTTTTACCTTTCCTGAAATGATAAAACATAATATGCCAAGCGTTGCATATTTTATTCCATCTTCTATATTAAAATGGCTACACAAAAATTCACCAAGTTTGATAAGTTTTTTTTTAAGGCATGCTAATATGACAGCTGCCACAATTTAACAAAATTTTTTCAAATGAAGTTCAAGACGACTAAGCACTACTGGAGCCATCGTATGGAAAAAACCAAACTTTTTGGCCAACCCAATATATAGCTATAGGCATGGGCAGGTAACTTGTTTATCTATATATATCTTGCATTTTGAAAGCTCGCAAGGATATATACTAAAATACACCTAGAGAGTAGTTATTCTTAGGTAATAGCAATAAAAATGATTTTTATTTTGTTCTTTTGGTTCATCTATGTGTTCTTTCTTTCTGAACATGTATTTGTTTTATAATAGTTTTAAAAATAAATATAGACATGGATTGAGTTTTTATAAAAGAAGGAATGACTGCTGAAGCCGCCATAGAACACACCTATGGTATCCAGATTATATCTTGACTCTTTCAGAGCCACTTTAAGTTAGGCAATTAACCCCCAGCCATCAAAGGCTAATACAGTTTTACATTCATTTACTTCCTTGAAAGAAAGATAGTACTATATAACATTCCACTGCCCTGACAAATTCTGTACAAATTCTGTCATAGTTCCCAAGTAAACGAAGAGGATCAGAGAATTAAACAGGCCTGTTAACCCTACTGTGCTTCCTCCTTCCCTTGCCATCGAAAATATTGTAGTTCTTTTGATTCTGATTTGATTCTACCCCACTGAGGTTTACAGTGAAAATCAAGAAAGAACATGCCTTGTGTAAGAAACAAACTTATTTTGGTGACTAGTGATGGTGCTTTCAACAGAAGTACAGGTTCTCATCGAGTATTGTCAAAGCAGGAGCAACACAAACAGTTGTGCAGATTGTGTACTACACAATTCTAGGGGGCACTGTTAACAACATTCGGGTCCTTTTAGACTTGAATGATTTTCCAGTAGATAGCAGTAAGTTAGCTTGAGAAGAGGGATGGCCTTTTCTAATTTGCAAAAAGCCAAGAACTATCCATGTTGTTGTTGGAGCTGTAGTTTAATCATTGTCATGCCTAGACAATAATTTACTACCCATACTGCTCTTGATGAACCTTTGAGTTGTTTACAGGATGTGATTACTATGAGTATTGGTGTTCTGAATCTTGATTTAAGCCCTTAAAACCTTATGTGACCTTTGGCAAGTTATAAAGTGCAGAAAGAAATCAACTCACTTTTAGCATAATATATTCTTCTGACCAGAAAAAGTCACCATTGTTAATATAATGAGAAAAGTTTGCACAACATCGATGTAACCTGACAGCCAAGGAGAGTGCACTGGAATGCGCATGGGTGAACAATGATAACTTCACTGTACCAGTCAGTGGGGGCTGTAGACACCATTGAGTGAGCATGTGTACAGTGTGGCCATCGCATTCAAAATGACTGAGCCAGTAGAGCCACGAATCTGCATCAAATTTGGGACAGAATTATTATCTATATACCTATCTATTTGTCATCTATCTATCTCAAAACAAATTCACCCAAAAATTCAAAAATATAAAATTCTTTTAACAAACTCAAGATCATTAACTCTGAGTTTTAATGTATTGCTGCATTTTGGTTCACTTAAAAAAAATCAGAAAATACACTTTAGCAAAAGAAAAAAAGAAAATTTACTGATAACCTCACCATGCAGAAATAATCTTGGTAAGCATTTGTTATAATTTTTAGGACATTTTAAATGCCGATATATAGTGATACATTGAAAAATTCTACATAGATAATCTTGCTTTTTTAAAATTTAAAATGACTTTTTTGCCTGTCTGTAAGTATACAAGGCCTGTCCAGAAGGTATCCAGCCTTATAATATTAAAAATAGAGACATTTATTGAAGAAGATACAAGATACAAGAAACATTGTACACAAGACAATCATGCCTCAGTCCCCTTCAAAGTAGGCACCTTGGGACCTCACACAGTTCTCCCAATAACCATCAGCTGCCCCATCGTATTTTCCTGAATCTCATCAATGGTCTGAAATCTCTTCCCTTCCAAAGGTGATTTTAGTTTTGGGAAAAGCCAGAAGTTGCAGGGCACCGGATGTGGGCTATAGGGGGGCTGAGTCACCTGGGTGAATTGCAGTTTCACCAAAAAACTCTGCACAAGATGTGATGCATGAGCAGGCACTTTGTTGTGACGAAGCTGCCAACCACCAGTTGTCCATAACTGTGGCCTTCTGAATCATTCAAATAGTTTCTGCAGAGAAATGTTTAAGCTTAATGCAAAATTTGATGCAGATTCATTGCTCTATTCGCTCAGTCATTTTGAATGCAATGGTCACACAGTACACATGCTCACTCAACAGCATCTACCACCCCGTGACTAGTACAGTGGAGTCATCACTGTTCATGCATGTGCATTCTAGTCCACTCTCCTTGGCTGCCAGGTTACATCGATACAGCACAAACCATTCTCCTTATATTAACAATGGCTATACTTTTTCTGGACAGACCTCAGTATATACGCAACATGACTTTCAATTCCTGCATGATATGCCACTGTACATGTATGCCACTGTTTATGTAATTTATGTATTATTGTTAGATAATTTGTTTGTCTGGACTCTTTCAGTTGCAAGGAACACAAAACTTAAACTGACCCAGGCCAAAAGAGGAAGTTTTTTGCCTCTGTGATTAAAGTTTCAGGCAGGCTTTCCTTCTCTGTCAGAAAAGATAGGTACCAGCAGTTCCAGAGTAACATCCATTCAAGTCCAAGTTCAGCAGGTTGGGCAAAGCCATGACTTCCCTGTAATGCCTTCAAATGTTCTACTTGTAGAGTTCATTCTAACTAGACCAACTTGGGTCTAGCCACTGAATGCGCAGGGGGAGAAGGGATGTTAGCCGGCAAAATCGGAGTGCTGTTGCCAGAATAAGAGGACATGAATGCCAATGAGCAAAAACAACAGCTGTTCACTATAGACATTTAAATTTGTTTCCACAAACAACAACATAAAAAAACAAATTCACTGAGGCAGACAACAGATTGGTGGTGAGCAGAGGAGCAGTGGGTGGAGGGAGGGTTTGTGGTGACAGATGGAAGCTAGATTTTTTGGTGGTGAGTGCGGTGTAGTCTGTACAGATGTTGAATTATAATGTTGCACACCTGAACTTATGTAATACATTATAAACCAATGTTACCTCAGTTAATTTAATTATTTAAATATTGTTTCTAACCATTTGCCTTCATGAACTATGTAACCCAGGGACTATCCTTGAATAATCTATAAAAACATGATTGATGATTTCTTTAGGATAAATACTTAGAAGAGGACATTTTTATTTAAGTTGTTTTTCAATGTACAGAATATTTTCCATTTTACATAATTGAATGAGCAGCCTTTTCCTTTTAAGCCTCCAATGTACGTTTAATCTTAAAAAGATAAACTGGGAGAGAACTTCACACAGCATTCTATTTTCCAAAGTACAGGTGAATTGGCAGCCTTTTTGGAAGGCAATTTAGCAAAAGATATCAAATTCATTCAAATATACCATGCTCTTAGATCCAGTAATTTCCCTTTTACGTCTTTGAGCAAATTCTATAACCACCCCCCAGACCTCAGTTTCTTATTTGATAAATGGGATCATTGTAGGATCTGTTTCACAGAGTTGTTGTGAGGGTTGTAAATGAAAAAATGCATCTGAGTAACTGAGGACAGTGTCTGGCATGTAGTAATCCATCTTAGGTATGATTATTTTTGTTTGTTTGACTTTTCAAGGTACAAAAGATTTACAATTTATGTAATTGAATCTAGCAGCCTTTCTTTTTAAGCCTTCATTATGTCTGAGCTATAAAACAAAGGAGTGGGGGCGGGGGAGTGAAAGAGAACTTTCCACAGCTTTGTGCTTCCCAAAGCGCAGGTTCATTGGCAAGAATTTACAGCTACTTTGTATATAATAGCTAATCCCTACAGATTTATAGAAAAATCTATCTGATAATGCCACTGAATTGCACACTTTCAAATTTCAAATTTTGTTATATATATTTTCACATAATTTTTTAAATTAATAATGTAATATTGTATCTCAATAAAATTGCTTTTTAAAACACCTAACTGGAAGTGTAATGTTCACTTAAAATATGATTAATTTCCTTTCTCTTTCCAAATGAGGGCAGTAAGAATGGCGTGGCATTTTGATTCATTCATTTGACGAATATTTATTGAGCACTTATTATGGACCAGGCATTGTGTCAGGCCTTGGGGATTTACTGGAGACCAAAACAGTCATGTAGCTTATAGCAAAGGTGTGAGGGACAGAGATTCAAAAAATTCACCCTGATGAATACTAAATTACAAATCTAAAATGTGCTATCATAGAAAATTGAAGGTAACTATATAACAGGGAAATAATTTAGACTAAGGGTCAGGAAAGCCCTCTTTGAAGAAGTCACACTGAGACTTCAAGGAAGAATAGGTCTCATGTAGGTGAATTTTCCAATGACTTCTACGAACATATGAAAGTAAATAATGAGCAGCCTGCAGTGTTAAATTTAATGGAAAGAGCAACAACGAAACAAATGCCCTACCAATTTTTCCTAACAAGAGAAACTTACTCAGTTGTCACTCTAATAAATGATGCTTGGATGCGGTAAATGTTCTGTGTTAGTGCTTCTTAGACTTTAAGGTACCTATACATTTCTAGGATGCAGATTCTGATTCAGAGGCCTGGGCTGGGCGTTCGGATTCAGGCTGTTGCCCGTGCTTCCTGGCCGAGGTCACTTAACTCAGGAAAACAGCCATCCAAATTAAATAGATGTAGCAGCTTCCCTGAATTATTTTGTGACCTCTCTCTGTTTATTTTCAGTTCAAGCAAGTTTGCTGCTGTTGGATTTCATAGAGCTTTGACTGATGAACTGGCTGCCTTCAAGATCACTGGAGTCAAAACATCATGTCTCTGCCCTAATTTCGTAAACACTGGCTTCATCAAAAACCCAAGTACCGCGTAAGTTGAAACAGAAATGGAGAAAAAAGGGTTGGTGATTGCATGAATATGAGCCATTTTGTGGCTTTTCTTAAGTATTTTAATCCTTAAAACACCTGATATGCAATGCCTTTAGCTCATCTCAGTTTCAGCTTCTATAGACTGTGGGAAAACAGGTGGACAGAAAGGGAGAGAATATATATAAATGTAAATATGAATGAGACAGGTGAACTTGCTAATCCTCCCTTTTTTCCTTCCCCTAAGCAGTGGTTTTTAGACTTAAGTATACACACATTTCACCAGGAGTACTTAGGAACCATGTAGGATCCCACCCCCAGAAATGTGTATTTTTATTGGGTTTGGTTGGGACAGGGCAGTTGGTAGTTGGGAGGAGGACTTGGAACTATGTACGTGCATGTTTAACAAGCATCATAGGTAATTCAAATAGACACAAATCAGGGTCACAAAAAACACTTTCCATTGATAATCTAGAGATTATCTTCCAAATTGAGTACCAGACGGTGGTCTTTCCTTGGTTAGAACATGAAATTGTAAGGATCTGCCCCGAGGTTTATTTTAATGTTTCCTGTCTTTGGGAATAGCTTTAATGTCTTTGTAAACATATTGTATGCTTTTTTAAAAATTCTAACACACAGAAAAATGCAGATAAGTGAGTTTCTTTTTAAAAATTCTTAAAACCGTCTATCCACTGGAAACTACCCTTAATATCTTGATGAACATCCTTCTAGACATCTCCCTGTGTACAGATTAAATGCCTAAATTTTATGTAACTGACGTATATTACACATAGGGTTCTGGAAACAGTAAGTAAACTGCTCAGTTTCTTCAGCATTATGTTTATAGATAATACAGTATTAAAAACTTTGAAGTTGCTAAGAAGCTATATTTTAACTGTTCCCACCACAAAAAAGAAATGATAACTATGTGATGTGATAGAGGTGTTAGCTTATGCCCTGTTGGCAATCATATTGCAACATATAAGGGTATCAAATCAACACGTTGTACACCTTAAATTTACTCGATGTGATATGTCATTTATGTCTCAATAAAAATTAATTAGTTAATTAAAAGAGTTCACTAAAACTGAAAGGGGGTGTCAAAGAAAGTGGTACCATCCCCAGGAATAGAATTTGTCAAAATTTTTTCCATAATTTTCAGAATTTAGATACTAAAATAACATATTTGAGTGAAGTTTTTTCACTTAGACTGTCTTTCAGCAATTAAAAACAGACAGCCTATATTTTTAATTGTAATTGAATTTTTTACCCTTGCCCCCAGGACAAGGCTGCATGAAGCTAACTTTCATGTGGGCAGGGGTGCCCTCTCCTGGCAAAGCCATACTACTACAATTAAAAAACAACTGGGAAGCTTGCTGTAGGCGGAAAGTGTAAATAGAAGCTGACAGGATGCTAGCCTAGTCACAGGAATATGACCAGGCTAAGGAGGGATCTGGGGCTTGGTCCTGCCACATGAACTCCTTTGAAGATAAGCTGATACTAGAGTGGATGCCAAAAGTGGAGTTGGTTTTAATCTAGAAACTTAGTTCTAATTAGAGGGCAAAGAGATCTTACTCATTTGTATTTTGGACACTAAATAAAATCTGTAATTTCCTTAAACCTCACGACAATACTTTGCTTAGAGAGCTCAAGTAACTTGCCTATAAGTAGCAGAACTGGGATTCAGACCAAGTTTTTCCTCTTTACACAGACGACAACCTTTCTGAAAGAAGGAAACTGAACCAACTTCTAAATGACTGATTCAAAATAATTTGTGTCTTACTAATATTGGAACTTAACTTCTGTTTTAAGGCACCAGGGTGTAATTTATTGGTTCTTTTATTTGCACATCTAAACACTGCAAAGAAACTAGTTTACTGTAAAGGTTATAACATAGCATAATCTGATTTTATTGGAATTGAGTGTGATCAGATGTTCTAGTAATTTTTTGACTGCTAAGAATTATTTTTGTTACATAAACTTGACTATCAAGAAATCATTTTTTAAAGCATTTGTTGAAGGTCTGCTAAATACCAGGTATCCTACTAGGTCTGGATACCTTATATAAATTACCTCTAATCTCTAATCTAGGAGGGTTAGATGTGGCCCCAGGCCATATTTGCCTACCCTAGCCCTAATCCTTCTAAAAACTCTGCAAGGTAAGTATTACTATGCCCATTTTATGGACAAACAGAAAGTTGGAGGAGTTAAGAAAATTGCCCAAAGTCATACAGCCCCAAAGGGTCAGACTTGAAATTCCTCCCTAGATACTGGATTCCAAATGCCTTACTATTCCTAGCTTTATTTTTTGAACAAAATTTTAACTGAAGTTTTTTCCTAAGAATCATCATTTAAAAATATATTAAAATATTTCATTGAAATACCTTTATTGCTTTTCTGATAATGTGTGATGATTATAAACAAAATTTAAATAATATAGAGAAAAGCCCCTTTAAAGATATTGCTCTTCCAGAGATAACCACTTTATTGAAAAAATGTATTTCCAGTTATAGCTTCCCAGTTTATGAGACTGCATTTCTTAATTTAATGCATTTCTTTTTCTGGTACATGGAAACATGCATATGATTTTATAAACTGCCCTTTTCACTTAATAATGGGCTGTTGTTGCGTTATTTACAATAGCCAAGATATGGAAGCAACCCAAGTGCCCATCAATAGGTGAGTGGTTCAAAAAGCTGCAGTACACATGTACAATGGAACGTTACTAGTTGGCCATAAAAAGAACAAAATCTTACCATTTGTGACAGTGTGGGTGAACCTTATTTCATACTAAGTGAAATAAGTCAGCAGAGAAGGACAAATACCATATGATTTCACTTATGTGTGGAATCTAAAGAACAGAATAAAAGGGCAAACAAAACAGAAGCAGACTCACAGATACAGAGAGGTGGTTGCCAGAGGAGAGGGGGTTTAGGGAATTGGGTACAAGAGGTGAAGGGATTATGAAGTACAAATTGGTAGTTACAAAGTAGTCACGGGATGTAAAGTACAGCATAGGAGATAGCTATACAGAGTTACTACAATATTATAATAGTATAATAATTCTGTGTGGTGCCAGGTGGTTATGGAAATGTGGAGGGAACACTTTGTAAAGTATATGATTCTAACCACTATGCTGTACGTCTGAATCTAATACAAAACAATACTGAATGTAAACTGTAATTGAAAAATAAAATTTTTATAAAAACCCATAAACGCGCGCACACACACACACCCCAAACCAGTATGCTGTTGTTAGCTTTCTCTCTTGATATATAAAGAGCTCCCTTACCTAATTCTTTTTTTTATTTCCATTGTTTTTTATTGATTGATTTTTAGAGAAAAAGAAAGGGAGAGAGACATCAATTTGTTTTTCCTCATATTTCTGCATTCATTGGTTGATTCTCGTATGTGCCCTGACTGGGGATCAAACCCACAACCTTGGCGTATCAGGCCAACACTCTTAACCAACTGAACTACCCAACCAGAGTCCTACTTTATTCTTTTGAATGTTAACCCAACAATCTCGGTGTAAGCCTTCCCAATGGAATGACATTTAGATCTCTAATCTTTTATTATTGTAATAAAGGCATATCTTTTTTATGTGTGCATGTATATATCTACATATGTGTTATGTTTATATATTCATATGTATTGTATATATGTACATGTATGTGTGTGTGTATATCTTTGCTCACTTTCCAACCATTTTGTTATGATTTTTTTGGAAACAGAATTGCTGGATCAAAGAGTAGGGATTTGCTTTTATTTATTAGATTTATTAGATTGCCCTTGAGGAGTGTTCTAATTTATTCTCCTACCAACAGGGTATAAAGTGCACCCTCATCTTTTCCAGTTTTGAGTATTGGCGCACTGTTAATTTTTGCCCATATGATAGGGAAAAAACAGTGTTTTTATGTTATATTAATGTATTTCTGATGATTAGAAAAGCTGACAGTTTTCTTTTCCTATCTAATAAGTCCTGTTGCTGTCTCTCTGCTTTCAGAGTGGGACTCCACTCTGCTCATACAAATCAGATTGCATTGTTCAAGAGCTTATATAAACAAGTTAAAGAAGTTCTCTTATGTTACCTGTTTGTTGAGTATCAGGGTCTTTTTTTCTTTTCATGAAAGGATTTTGTCAGTTGCTTTTTCTGTGCCTATTGAGATGATCATGTGGGGCTTTTCCTTCATTCTAATAATGTGGTATATTACATTGATTGATTTTAATGTGGCGAACCACCTTGCATTCCTGGGATAAATTTCAGTTGGCCATAGAATATACTCCTTTTAATATCGTGCTGGATTTGGTTGACCATATTTTGTTCAGAATTTTTGCATCTGTCTATATGAGATATTAGTATGTAGTTTTCTAGTAATATCTTAGTCTGGCGTTAGTAACAATTCTGACCTCATAGAATGAGTTAGGAAGTATTCTCTCCTGTCTTTTGAAAGACTTTGACAAGGATGAGTGTTATTTCTATAAACATTCTGGTGTCAATTCTTTAAACATCGCGAAGCCATTGGGTCCTGGGATTTTCTTTCTGGAAATTTTTTGATTACTGCTTCATTCTCTTCTTAAAGGTCAATTCAGATTTCCTATTTCTTCTTGAGTCAGTTTTGGTGCTTTGTGGGTTTCTAGGAATTTGTACATTTCACCAGGCTAATTTTTGGCGTAAACTTTTTTATAATGTTCTCCTATAATTCTTTTTATTTCTGTAAGGTTAGTAGTTATGTTTCACTTTCATTCTGATTTTAGTAGTTTGGAATCTGCTAACTTATGTTATATTATGTTATGTATCCACACATAAGTTAGCAGTCTTCTCTCTTTTTTTAGGTTGTCCAGCTAAAGATTTGTCAATTTTGTTGATCTATTAAGAGTCAACTTTTGGTCTCATTGATTCTTTCTATTGTTATCTCTTTTATTTATTTCTGCTTTTATCTTATTAGTCCCTTCATTTTGTTTGCTTTAGGCTTAGTTTGTTCTTTTTTCTAGTTTCTTAAAGTGGAAAGTTAAGTTATTGATTTGAGATCTTTTTAAATGTAGGCACTTATAGCTATAAATTTCCTTCTGAGCACTACTTTTGCTGCATCTCATAGAGTTTTTGTGTTGTGTTTTTTCATTCATCTCCAAATATTTTTAAATTTCCTGTAATTTCTTTCCCTTTGTCCCATTAGTTAATTCCCACATATTTCTGAATTTTTAGTTTTTCTTCGGTTATTAATTTCTAATTTTATTCCATTGCGGTCAGAGGATATACTTTGTATGATTTCAATCTCTTTAAATTTAATAAGACTTGTTTTGTGGTCTAACATATTATCACCCTGGAAAATGTTCCTTGTGCCCTTGAGAAGAATATATGTATTCTGCTGTTGAGTGGAGTGTTCTATAGGTGCTATAAGGTCTACTCGAATTATACTGTTTTTCAAGTCTTCTGTTTCTGTCTACTTGTTCAATCCATCATTAAGTGTGGTATTAATGTCTCCAACTTGTATTGTTACACTATGTCTCCCTTCAATTCTGTTAATATTTTGTTTCACATATTTTGGGACTCTGTTGTTAGATATATGAACAATTTTTAATTAAATGATTTTCCATTAAGAAAGTTATCTCTTCCTTTCCAGCTAGTGATATAAACAATGCAGCATAATCTGAATTCATTATATTAAGTGTAATCAGATGTTCTGGTTAATTTTTGTTGAACATCATTTTAAAATGTCTACTCTCCCACACATAATATACATGACAAAATCTATTTTCTCTAAAAATTTAGTTTTTCTGTGTGCTACAGAAAGATATTACCTGTATTGGCCACTACCATAAAAAGATGTCATATAAGAAGGTGACAGTAACAAGTGTGTAGTATAACTTATAAAGTGCTTATATGTACATTTCCCAGTTAATCATCAAATTACTGGTGGAGTACTGAAGCCGCATTATGCTCACTCAGTACTACCATGTTGGTAGCTTGAAATTGGCCGTGGTAGTGGTATTTATTCCATAGATATTAGAAAATGCTACAAAACTGGTAATTCTGTTTCCTTGAGAGCCAACTTTTAATCTGGCTTTCAAATTTACCAGCCTACCACTGCTTTATCCCCATTTTTCAGACTAAACACAAAAAGAAAACCTGAGCTTTAAAGAGTAGAAATGTCTGCCCCAAAATTATTCAGCGACTTAAAGTGGTAAAGTTAGATGATCAAAGACAGTACTTCTCCCTGAAAATATTTTCTTCTTCAAAGTATTTCTGTGCCCCCACATGGATTCTCCTCCCCCAGCCCCAACACATGGGCCCAAAATCCATTATGAACAGTCATATAATAGGATTTGCAACTCTTGTTAACATTAGACTGTCAGGGGAAAAAATACATTCACATACTGACATTTTAGGGACCACTATTCTGCCAAGAAATTGAATTTTTTTCTGAAAGCCTTTTCTTCTTTTAAAAAAGATATTGGATAATCATTAAATTTAATAAAAACTCTTCTGACAGAGGCTAAGATCTCTAGGTAAAAAGATCAAGCACACTAAGTTCTGTCAGTGCAACGCCATCTGTTGGTAGGTTAGTTAGCAAGGCCATAGGGCGAGTGAGGGAGAGTGCTCTGCTGCCTCACATGGGTCTTCATGCGCTTTCGCAGAGCGTGGGAATATAGCAGCCTGGGAGCAATGTGCTAGAGAGTGAATTTCCTTCTGAACACTTTTCAGGGAACAGGCTTCCTTCAGGTTCTAGATTCATCCCCCTTGGTACCCATGAGCTGCCTAAAGAAGACTAAACTGAATAAGACTAAGCTAAAGAACAGCTTAATCTTCTCTAAGCTTCCATTGCCTTTCATTTTTACCTCCTCTGGGCCAAAAGCCATCACGTTCATTGTTATATTTCCTCTCCTGTCACAAATCCAAGCTTTTCATATGTAATACTATTTGCTTCAGGGTCCTGGAGTGAACACAGTATTCTAATAAGTGACTGACCTACGCTGAGAAGAAACCCGAAAGACTAATTCTAAAGAATACAGTCACCCCTATGTTCATTGCAGCGTTATTTACAATAGCCAAGATTTGGAAGCAGCCCAAGCATCCATCAGTAGATAAGTGGATATAAAAGCTGTGGTACGTTTATACAATGGAGTACTACTGGGCCATAACAAGAAGGAAATCTTACCCCTTGCAGCGGCACGGTTGGACCTGGAGAGCATTATGCTAACCAGAGAAAGATAAATACCATATGATTTCACTCTTATGTGGAATCTAATGAACAAAATGAACTAACAAGCAAAATAGAGACAGACTCGGAAAGCAGGCTGACAGCTGTCAGAGAGGGGTGGAGTTGGGGGCTGCGTTGGGGTAGAGGGAGTGAGCAAAAAAGAAAAGAAGGGGAGAAAAAATATCATGGGCACAGACAATAGTGTGGTGATTGTCAGGGGGAGGGCAGGTGGGGGAAGGTGGAGGAGAGTATAGGGGGGATAAATGGTGATGGAAGGAGACTTGACTTGGGGTGATGAACACAATACAATACACAGATGATATATTATAGAATTGCATACCTGAAACCTACCGATGTCACCAAAATAGATTCAATAAAAAGGAAAGAAATAGTTTCTGTGGTTCAGGTTGACAGTAAACTGTGCCTTGATATTTTTTCCTGACCAATAAATCCAATTTGTCATAAAAAAGGAAAGATGATATATACAGGGTCCAGTACAAATAACACACCTTTTTTATTATAAAATCTTTTATTACCAAATCATAAGCATGTAATTCTGTAACATAACAATATCATACTCAAGCATACCATATGACATTTAGGTGAAATGTTCAAATTAAAAACTATAAATTATTACACCCATATTACCCTACCAGCCACACTCAAGCAGGCCTTACTTCTGTCCGATCCTGTATACGAGGTCTGTCCAGAAAGTATCCAGCCACATAATATGAAGAATAGAGACATTTATTGAAGACACGAGATAGAAGAAACATTGTGCATAGGACAATGGCACCTCAGTCTCCTTCCAAGAAGGCACCTTGGGACCTCACACAGTTCTCGCAACATCCCTTTCACTGTTCAAAACACTCTGCAAAAGCCTTTGTTGGAATCGCCATCAGCTGCCCCATCATATTTTCCTAAACCTCATTGATTATCTGAAATTTCCTCCCTTTCAAAGGTGATTTTAGTTTTGGAAAAAGCCAGAAGTCACAGGGTGCCAAATCTGGGCTGTAGGGAGATGCTGAGTCACCTGGGTGATTGGATATTTGGCCAAAAAGCTCTTCACAAGATGTGATGCGATGGGCATGTTCTGATGGGCATGTTGTCATGAAGCTGCCGATCAGCAGTTGCCCACAGCTGCGGCCGTTTCCATCATATTGCATCTCTCAACATACAAAGAACGTTGAGGCAGCACTCTTCACTAATTCTTTGGCTTTCAGGGGCGTACTCATGATGGACAACACCTTCCCAATCAAAAAACACATAACATGGCCTTGATCAGGTTGCAACTTTGCCACACTGCCTTTGGGCGTGGAGAACCAGGCAACTTCCATTGGGATGAATGGACTTTCGTTTCGGGATCATAGCCATAGACCTACGATTCATCTCTGGTAATGACCTTCTTGATGAAATCTGGTTCATTGGTAGCAGTTTTGAATCAAGTCATTAGCGACTGCAGCACGATGTTCTTTCTGCTCTAATAGTAGAAGCTGTGGAACAAATTTTGCCACAACATGTTTCATGCCAATATCCAGGGTCAAAATCTCAGACACTGTAGATTTGGGAATCCCCAGATCAACTTCTAGTTCTCTCACTGGCAGATGCCGATCTTTGTTGATTATAGCCCATACACATTCAACATTCTCAAGTGTTCTGCTTGTTGCAGTCCTTCCAGAATGTGGATCACTTTCAACAGATTCTTGACCACCTTTGAAGTGTTTGTTACACTTTTATTTGTGCTACACTCGTTGCATTGCACCCCGAAAGCCTTCTGAGTCATCCAGAAGTTTCCGTGGAGGAACAATCAAGCTTAATGCAAAATTTGATGCAGATTCGTTGCTCTACTCACTCAGTCATTTTGAATGCAATGGCCACACAGTACACATGCTCACTCAACAGTGCCTACTGCCCCCACTGACTAGTATAGTGAAGTTTTACTGTTCATGCTTGTATATTCCAGTCCACTGTCCTTGGCTGCCAGGTTCCATCGATGTTGCACAAACCATTCTCGCTATTAACAATGGCCGGACTTTTTGTGGACAGACCTCATAATTAAGCTCTGCTCTCCTTCATGTATCCAGTTAGCATCCTCACTTTTAAATGCAATACCACTTTTCTCATTTGTCCCACTTTTACTTTACTGCATATTTTCTGTTTCTGAATGAACTATATTTATTCCTAAGGAACCTCATCCAATTCTTTTTGCCTCACTTTTCTTAACTAGTCACAACATTTAAAATCTGCCTCTCCGAAATGTTAGTTAGTCACCCAAACAGTTTGGTGACATTGGAAAATTTCAGAAGTATAATTATGTTTCTTTTTTTCCAAATCATTAGTTAAATGTTAAAAACTCAGAACCAACTCTTGTGCAACTCCATGCTAAGTGCATTTATTCTAACACCTATATAACAAAGATCACCTCTTAGGGACTACATGCTACTCAGTAGTGCATATACCAGGGTGATTACACAGTGAAGATGTAATGTGAAACTAAAAAGCAAAGCTGAAAATTAAATGAAGACCTAATAAAGTGATAACATTAAATAATCAAAGATAATATTCAGGTTCCATATAGACATCAAGGACCTAGAGCCAGACACATTCCTATATTTTAATTCCTTTGAAACTTTAGCAATTGTTCACTTAAAACATCTTAGTATATAATAACAATTGTAGAGTGGTATCTGACTTCTTTTCAAAGCTTCTAAAGATTTAAAAGTGAATTTATGTCTTAATCTAGCTAAAGTATTTTTGTGTCTTTGTGACTTTTATACTTCTCATTTGCATAATAGGGATTATAGTCCCCGCTTCATAGGGTTGTTGTTAAAACTTCAAGAGATAACCTGCGTAAACTGTTTAGCACAGTGGGCAGCACCTAAGCACTCAATAAATAGTTGTTGTTATTGTTAATATTATTAATGCTAAAGTAGCTATCATTTTTGAGCACCTATGACAGGCTAGATGCTACAGGTCAGGTATGTTGTTGTTCCTACAGTAATTTAACTTATTTGTTTAGCACTAAACTAAAGCTGAAGCCTCAGTGAAATGATTTGCTTCTGAAGACTGCTTCTGATTTCAGTTTGGGACCCACCCTGGAACCTGAGGAAGTGGTAAACAAGCTGATGAAGGGAATCCTGACTGACCAAAAAATGATTTTTATTCCATCTGCTATAAATCTTTTAACAGTGCTGGAAAGGTAAGTAACAGTTAACTTTGCCAGCATTATAAATATTTATCTATTACATGTTTTTACTCAGATTTAAGATCAAACTTTTATAAAGTGCTATTGAATGGAATTAAATTAATAAAAATAATAGGCTTAAAGAATCCATCAGTGTTTAAACTACATTTATTTGTGATTGAAGCAAGATTGGCATCGCAATTGGGTAAATGAACCGAATCATTTACACAAGTTTTTTGTTTTTTTTAAGAAAGAAGTTGGTATATTTTTGGAAGTTTTGTCATAAATGAATGAATATGAAGAAGGACAGTTTTTAAACATTAGTACATAGTGGAACCATAGGCCAATAATATTGGAGGAGACCATAGTTAAGTTTTATATATTCATTTCAATACACAACAGATAATCATTGAGCTCTTATTTTGTGCACATCATACTGAAACATACAGGTAACTTCAGAGACCCTGGAGCCTCGATACTTCGGATGTGGCTCCCCGGCCAGGGCAGCGGGGTCAGCAGCATCTGGGAGTTTGTTAGAAATGCAGAATCTCCTGTCCTCTGAATCAGACTTTGCATTTTAATAAGATCCACAGGTGATCGGCGTGCATATTTAGATTTAGAATAATTTCTTTAGAGCAGTAGCCCTCAACTTGGGTGCACATGGGAATTCACCTTGGAGTTTTAAAAATGTTAATACCCGAGAACCACTCCCCAAGATTCTGATTTAATTGGTCTGGAGTGTGGCCTGGTGAAAAAACAACTTTCCTGGTGATTCTAAGGTCCAACCAAGATTGGAAACCACTGGTTTAAAGAAGACCTCATCATAACACACTGTCTCATCACTCATCAGGGAGGCTGTGTGGCAGTGAGGCTGGCCAGGTAGTAAGGGGAAACTGAAGAGGTTCCTCAGGTTAAAAAAAAAAATACAGGCCTCTTCCTGTCCCTAGAGTAAGGCTTCTCCAACACGGTAGGGTGTCAGGATCACTGGGGAAGCTGATTTAAAAAATAGATTCCTGGACCTCACCTCTTGACATTTTAATATAGGATGTTTGAGTTGAAACCCAGAAATCTGAATTTTACCAGACGATTGGCCGCAAGCAGTTGGTTCAAAGATTATACTTTGAGAACTATTGACCTAAAGACTGAAATAAAAAATTAAAAGACCAAAAGCATGAGGGCATGTGTCAGGGTTTTTTCAGCCCCTTCTGTTGTGAACTATTTGAACATACTTGGAGTTTAGTCACTAAAGCCCAAGGATCTCCTTGGTGAGTACATGAATTAAAACCTTGAGGTGTGTACATTTTACTTGTCATATCACCTAAGTAAGCACTCACAATCCCTTAGAATGTAACTCTACGAAGGAAGGAATTTTGCCTGTTTTCATCACTATATCCCCTGCATTTTGAAGACTTGATAGACACCTTTGAGATATCAAAATGTTTGCTGACTGAACAAATTAATTCTGTTCCCTAGACCTTTAACATAGAGACTAAATGTTTGTGCTCTGGAGTTAGGTGAAGCCGTGTTTGTGTGACTCTCCTGCAACATGTACATGGATGAGTTATTTAACTTCTTTGAAGCTCAGTTTCTTCATCTGTCACATGGAGACAACAATAGGGCTTTATAGGGCTGTGAAGAATAAATAAAATAATTCATTCAAAGTATTTAGTATAGTATAACTACTCAGTAAATGTTACATACCACTATTATTTTTATAATTACCACTCTTATTATCATTGCCCTGATTTTCCTCTAACTATGAATATTCTGTGCTCAATTTTCAAATTTTATTTCAATGCCATCTCGGCAGATGTCTCTATATAGTTGCACTGACTTACATATTCTCTTTAGTTTCTCTCAGACTCATTGGAATGTGACAAGTACTTCAATATTCTTAAGTATAGGGTGGGGAGAAAAAAATTAGACCTGCTAGTTACCTGTCACTGTTTAAGGTATTTTATATGAGCGCTGATTCTTCAAACAGTACTGTGGGGTAGGTGTTAATTTTTCATGTACAGATGAGGAATTTAAACTCAAAAGTTAAATAACTTGTTCAGGATTATGCTGAAAACCAAGTGTTATTGTCTGCATTTCCACTGAGCAATTCTGCTTCCCCAGTCTCTACGTGGAATATTTTAAGACTATAGTAGATTATAAAGTATAAGATTAGTTCCTATTCTCATTTCTTTTCCAATGTCAGCTTTTGTTTTGTTTTGTTTTGTTTTGTTTTTAAAAAGCCCTTAGCATCTCAACTGTTCAGTTCTATACACATTCTCTCATAGATCCTTTGAAAAATATAGAGTATATTTATTTAAAAACTAAATATTTCAAGTCACTTCTACCCTAAAGAATTAAACATTCCTTTTCCTTTGGAAAAGGAAATGGATTTAATTGGAAAGAGCATATATTAGTGACTATGTGTTAAAATTCTTAATCTCATTTAAAATGAACATGGACATGATGCATGATAAACATAAATATTTTAAGAGAAGATATCTTAAAATGCACTTAATATTAACTTGTTAACTATGTTCATGTATCTTTCTTTTAGGATCTTTCCTGAACATTTCATGGCAGTTTTAAAACAAAAGGTCAATATTAAGTTTGATGCAGTTGTTGGATATAAAAACAAAGGACAATAGCTCTGGCTGCGTAGCGCAGTTGGTAAGCGCGTTGTCCCAGTGCGCCAAGGTTGCCGGTTTGATCCCTGGTTAGAGCACATGCAAGGATCAACCAATGGATGCATCAATGGGAGGAACAACAATATCTATGTTTCTCTTTCTCCCCATCTCTCCTCCTCTCTCTTTCTCTAATATTAGTAATTTTTAAAAAAATTTTAAAGTAAAAAACAATAAGCGCTTGTTGTTTCTGAAAATTGATTTATCAGGTTTAAGTTGATTTCATCTTATATTAATCGGAATTTTAATGTTTGGACTTCTGCTTTTTCTAATTATCTTTTTTTCTTTAGTATCACCTTTTGGGGGTCTTGCAAACCTCATTTATTGCAACTGTTTTTTAGCTGAAAGCTAATTTCATATAATACAAGGAGAAAAATATCCTAGCAATTGCCATATGGAAAATGGAGAAAAATAATAAAAGCAGTTTTACAATAATTTCTAAGATTTCTTGGCTCATCTAAAGGCTTTGCAAAATTTTTACTATAAATGATTAAGATATATTTTTATTTTTAATTACATTTAAATTTTATGTAATTCACATTTCCTAATTTCATATGATGTAGGAAATGTCTTTCAAACATTTTGTCCTGCACATTACCACTGTTTCCTGAGAGAGAACTCACATTCCAGCGCAAAACATTTCAGCACACAGAAACTGCAGTGGACACTTGTTGCAAGTAAAAAAGCATGATTGGGATTTAAGGCAGAGAATTGGGAGAGTGTACCCATAAGTGGCAACAATAATAAATGGATTGAACTTAAATTTGTGGTGTTTTCAACTTTTTGTTTTGAACAGAACATGGCTTAACCTTCAAATGAAAGGAAAATGGATTATGTACTCAAAGGTCTTTTTTTTTTTAATTTTTTTAGCATCTGGAAATTTCTCAGATGTGAGACTCAGTGAGATGATAATAGAAGTTCAGGCCTATAAATTGAGAATCTAAATAGGTTTGTTGGATTTCTATTAAGGAAAAATATTTTCAAGACTATGTGCAACACATGAAGAACATTCATGTGAATAACTTTGGTCCTTTTATCAGAAAGATCATACTTAGAAAGCATATAAATCAGAGTCAGTAGCCCCTGTGAAATGTAGCAAATGAGCCACATTTAGGTACAGGCACTGCATGGTAAAAGATTTTGATCCATTTTATAAGCAGGGAATGACATTTATTCAACATGTGTTAGGTGCTATCCTAAACACTTGACTTATTGAACAAGTTAAATAATCTCAGAATGTCACTGCAGGTTTAAGGAAGGCTATACTATAGGTTCTATACCATATAAGAAAAGTTCAGAAGGTATTATTCCTACAATAAAATTTTTCCTCTTTTCCATCAACTATTGGGTTGACCAAAAATCTGTATGATTTTTTTCCATGAAATAAAAGACACATTTTTCATTTTCACCAGTAATGTTATTGATTTGGATATTTTGAATATGTTGGCTATCTCCCACGCGGTATAACATTGATTGTTCTCAATTAACGTCTTGATATGATCGCTATCAACTTCAACTGGTCTACCCAACCACGGAGCACCGTCCAGCAAGAAATCTCCAGCACGAAGCTTTGCAAACCACTTTTGACACGTTTGACCAGTCAGAGCACCTTCTCCATACACTGCACAAATCTTTTATTTGCATAATAAAGCATAATATGCCAAAAGTGTTGTGTATTTTCATCCTTTTTTTAAATGCATGCTGATATGACAGCTTTCACAATACAATCTAATAAAGCTGTTTTAAATGAAGTTAAAGACAACTAAACACTACTAGGGCCATCTTATGGAAAAAACCAAGTGAACTTTTTGGCCGACCCAATACTTTGTTCTAATATAAAGAATCAAAATACAATTACTGTCGGACTAAATCGAACATTTAGTTGATATAAAGATGCATCTCCTTAAAAATACCTGCTTTCCAAATCATCATTACATTTGAATACTGTAACCTCAATGCCTCTCCATACATTAGCAGTACTGCAGGAGCACTCTACCAGGGCATTGATGAGAAACAAACTAGAAGTCTGTACGCGCAGCTTCTAACTCATTTTGAAAAAGATGTAATTGATTATTCTTTTAATTAAGCTATAGCTGTCACAGCTGGCCAAGCGGAACAGTGAGGAGAGCCTAGGAGAAAGCCGATAGTGAAAGTTCAGTAAGATAACCGAGGTTCAACACACTTCAGCACTTGGAGGAACTTTGGCCTTAACCGTTATGTTTAAGTATGACTTGGATATCCTGCCGACAGGATGATAACAAGCTCTTTTTATTCAATGTTAACACACGCTAAGCACCCTTTGCCATTTAACTCCCAGCAGTCCTATGTAGTAGACATTGTTGAAGGACTTGAAATAGTGGCGAACGCAATGGTAGTAAGCAGAAACCCGGAGGAACCTCGGAGGCTGGAGCCCTATCCTTCAGGGAGTTGGATGATGGAATGAATGCTGTAGAGATTCTGAATTTTGTTGTTCACTTTTTTTCTGTTGTTCAGTTACAGTTGTCCCCATTTTCCCCCCATTACTCTTTCCTGCCCTACCCACCGCCACCTCCCACATTCAGTCTTTCCCCCACCCCCGTTGTCTTTCTCCTGGGATCCCTTATACATGTTCTTTGACGTGACCCCTTCTTGCCCCAATTAGTCCCCTTCCCCATTCTCTCTGATTACTATCAGTTCTTTATTTCAAAATCTCTGGTTCTATTTTGCTCACTTGTTTGTTTTGTTGATTAGGTTCCACTTACAGGTGAGATCATATGGTATCTGTCTTTCACTGCCTGGCTTACTTCACTGGAGAGTATAATGCTCTCCAGTTCCATCCATGCTGTTGCAAGGGGTAGGAGCTCCTTCTTTCTTTCTGCTGAGTAGTATTCCATTGTGTAAATGTACCATAGCTTTTTGATCCACTTACTTACTGATGGGCACTTAGGCTGTTCCCAGCACTTGCCTATTGTAAATAACACTGCTATGAACATTGGGGTGCTTAGGTTCTTCTGAATTGGTGTTTCAGGATTCTTAGGGTATAATCCCAGCAGTGGAATTGCTGGGTCAAAAGGCAGTTCCATATTTACTTTTCTGAGGAAATTCCATACTCTTTTCCACAGTGGCTGCATCAGTCTGCATCCCACCAACACTGTACTAGGGTTTTCTTTAATCCACATCCTCACCAGTGCTTGTTTGTTGATTTGTTTATGATGGCCATTCTGACCGGTGTGAAGTGGTATCCTACTGTCATTTTAAATTGCATCTCTCTGATAGCTAGTGATGCTGAGCATCCTTTCATATGTCTCTGGACTCTTTGTATGTCCTCCTTGGAGAAGTGTCTGTTCAAGTCCTTTGCCCATTTTTTAATTGGATTGTTTGCTTTCCTGGAGTGGAGTTGTGTGAGTTCTTTACATATTTTGGAGATCAAACCCATGTCCGAGGTATCATTGGCAAGTATATATTCCTAGTCAGTTGGTTCCATTTGCATTTTGCTGATGTTTTCTTTAGCTGTGCAGAAGCTTTTTAATTTAACGTACTCCCATTTGTTTATTCTTTCCTTTATATCCCTTGTTCTAGGAGACATATCAGTGAAAATAGTGTCGCATGGAATATCTGAAATTTTCTTGCCTGTGTTCTCCCCTAGGACTTTTATGCTGTCACGACTTATATTTTTGTTCACTTTAAAAAGAAAAAGAAAACTTGCTTCAATTCACCAGCCTCAGCAATTACTGCTGTGACTCTGTTTGAAGACTTTTGATTGTCATTTGAATGAAGTTTATCTTAACTCTGAACCCACTTCTCAACAGGTTAGTGAAAAAATGCACCTAAGTCATCCCCCACGTGGCAGCAGACATCTTGCTCAGGCAGACCACTCCCCCAAGAGGCACCCTGAGATGAAACAATAGCTAAAACCCTCAACAAAATATTGGCAAACCGCATCCAGCAATACATTAAAAAGATCATACACCATGATCAAGTAGGATTCATCCCAGGGATGAAAGGATGGTACAATATTTGCAAATCAATAAACATTATACATCACATAAACAAAAGGAAAGACAAAAAGCACATGATCATATCAATAGATGGGGAAAAGGCATTTGATAAGGTGGAGCACTCATTTATAGTAAAAACACTCAGCAAAGTAGGAATAAATGGGGCAGACCTCAACATAATAACAGCTATATACCGGAAACCTACATCCAACATTATACTGAACAGGCAAAAACTAAAAGCTTTCCCACTAAGATCAGGAACAAGACAAGGATGTCCACTTTCACCACTTCTATTCAACATAGTATTAGAAATCCTAACCACAGCCATCAGACAAGAAAAAGAAATAAAAGACATCCAAATTGGAAAGGAGGAAGTAAAACTGTCATTGTTTGCAGATGACATGATAGTGTGCATAGAAAAAACGCTATAGATTCCACCAAAAAACTACTCAACCTACTAAGTGAACCTGGCAAAACAGCAGGATACAAAGTCAATATTCAGAAATCGAAGGCATTTTTGTACACCAACAATGAAATATCAGAATCGGAAATCGGGGAAAATCCCATTTACTATAGTAACAAGAAAAATAAAGTACCTAGGAAAAACTTAACCAAGGAAGTAAAACATCTGTAGTCAGAAAACTACACAACACTGAAGAAGGAAATGAAGGAAGACACAAATAAATGGAAGCATATACCATGTTCATGGACTGGAAGAATTAACATCATCGAAATGTCCACACTACCCAAAGCAATTTATAGATTCAATGCAATCCTTATTAAAATACTAATGATTCATTTCACAGATATAGAACAAGCATTTCAAAAATTTATATGGAACCATAAATGACCCCGAATAGCCTCAGCAATTTTGAGAAAGAAGAACAAAGTAGGAAGGATCACAATACCTGACATCAAACTATATTATAAGGCCACTGTAATCAAGATAGTCTGGTAGTGGAACAAGAACAGTCACATAGATCAATGGAACAGAAGAAAGAGCCCAGAAATAAACCCATGTCTCTATGGTCAATTAATAGTCGACAAAGGGGATAGAAGTATAAAATGGAATAAAAATAGCCTCTTCAACAAATGGTGTGGTGAGATCTGGTCAACTACATGCAAAAAAATAAAATTCAATCACCAACTTACACCACACACAAAAATAAACTCAAGATGGATAAAAGACTTAAATATAAGTTGCCACACCATAAAAGTCCCAGAGGAGTACATAGGCAGGAAAATCTCAGATATTCCACACAGCAAAATTTTCAGCAGTGTGTCCCCTGGAGCAAGGGATACAAAGGAAAGAATAAACAAATGGGACTTCATCAAAATAAGAACCTTCTGCACTGCTAAGGAAAACATCAGCGAAATGAAAAGGGAACCAACCAAATGGGAAAATATATTTGCCTATGATACCTCAGACAAAGGTTTGATCTCCAAAATATATAAAGAATTCACACAACTCCACTCCAGGAAAGCAAACAACCCAATTAAAAAATGGGCAAAGGACCTGTAAGACACATCTCCAAGGAGGACATACACAAGGCCCAGAGACATATGAAAGGATGCTCAGCATCACTAGCCATCAGAGAGATGCAAATTAAAACTACAATGAGATACCACTTCACACCAGTCAGAAAGGCCATCATAAACAAATCAACACACAACAAGTACTGGTGAGGATGTGGAGAAAAGGGAACCCTAGTACACTGTTGGTGGGAATGCAGACTGGTGCAGCCACTGTGGAGAACAGTATGGAATTTCCTCAAAAAACTAAAAATGGAACTGCCTTTTGACCCAGCAGTTCCACTGCTGGGATTATACCCTGAGAATCCTAAAACACCAATTCAAAAGAACCTGTGCACCCCAATGTTCATAGCAGCACAATTTACAATTGCCTAGTGCTGGAAGCAGCCTAGTGCCCAACAGTAAATGAGTGGATCATAAAACTCTGGTACATTTACACAATGGAATACTACACAGTGGAAAGGAAGAAGGAGCTACTACCCTTAGTGACAGCATGGATGGAACTGGAGAGCATTATGCTAAGTGAAGTAAGCCAGGCAGTGAAAGACAGATACCATAAGATCTCACCTATAAGTGAAACCTAATCAACAAAATAAACAAGCAAGCAAAGTATAACCAGTAACATTGAAATAAAAAACAAACTGACAGAAACCAGACAAAGGGAGGGAGGGAAATAACAGGGAAAGGAGGGGAAGGGCATCAAGGAACAACCAGAAAGGACCCATTGACAAAGCCAAATGGGGGAAGGTTGAGGGTGGGAGGTGGAGAAGGGTAGGGCTGGGGAAATTGGTGGGAAAATATTGACGTGGGGATGATGGGATGGGGTGCAGGGCAGAAGGGATAAAGGGGAGAAATAAATGAGACAACTGTAATAGCATAATCCATAAAATATACAAAAAGAATCGCTCGACCATCAATGGGGCTACTTCTGAAGGCCCCAACGAAATCAGAGGCTTACACTGTCTTGGAGTAAATGGGGAGGACTCCTCATGTCAACTATCATGGTACTCTGTGGTCCTAAACTAGACCTTAATGACAGGAGGCTCTCTATTATGGGATACGGAAATCCTGATTGTGGTAAGAAGCTGGCCCTCCAATGACACCCTATAAAGCCTTCCTCTGAGCCCTTGCTCTCACCCTGGAGCTCTGCCACAGGACTGCTAGGACTCACTGACATCTCTTCTATTCCCTTTGAGGATGTTTCCATGCCTGCCTTCAGAAACACTCTTCCCTGCCCTTCCCCATGCCACCATTCTCACTTGCCAAAAATCTACTCTTTTTAATGGAAACAAGAATTAGAAAGAGTGGGATACTAAGCTGAGGAAAAGGGTTAAAACTGACCTTAATGCATCTTCAACACCAACTTGGTTAGTGGGTAACAGGTGAATAAGGATTTTACTGTGGGGAAGGGAAGCAATTACCAACAACCTCCTCTCGCCAGTTGGCTAATAGATTTACTGCCTTGGACAACTCCAAAAGAGTTTCAACACACTTACCTAAAATCACACAGTTACTTCAAGGTCAAGCTGAGGATTTGAACCCAAATTTGCTGACCTCACTGCCATACATACAGCCTCAGTGGAATTCTTCAGGAGATGAACCATCACCCTAAACACCTTCTACTCCATTTTACCCCAGGTTTCCTTGGTATTCAAACAATATTCCAAAATCAGCCAATGATGGCAATTAAAGCTATTTCATCTAGGATTTATTTTAAGGTGAAACAAAATGCTACAATGCAGATGCTCTGCTATTCACTTGAAAAAGTTCCAGCCTGGCCTGGCTCAATATTGTCACAGTATAATTTCCTGATGCTAAAATTCTGAGCCTGAAAATATTGAGATAGTCTTAATCTACTGGACATCACATCCTTCCTTCACACGTCCTTCCCTCAAATAGATAAGAAGTCCCGCTTGACCTTATTGTCTATCTGACCATTCAAGTGTTTTCTTTCTTTTTCTTTCTTTTTCTTTCTTTCTTTCTTTCTTTCTTTCTTTCTTTCTTTCTTTCTTTCTTTCTTTCTTTCTTTTTCTTTCTTTCTTTTCTCTCTCTCTCTCTCTCTCTCTCTCTCTCTCTCTCTCTCTTTCTTTCTTTCTTTCTTTTTTAATCTAGAGATGACTGGTCAGTCTCAGAATTAGGGAGCTGTACCTTTTATTTTTATAGTCTTCTCTATAACTACCAGTACCCCAGTATTGCAAAAAGAACACTGGGCAATCCAATCAATCTAATTCAAGCTAGCTGTTTTGGACCTTCGGTTTCCTCATCTGTAAAAAGATCAAATTAGACTGTGCAATTTCCAGTTCCAGTTCAATAAACATCTATAATCAACACAAGCACAACCAAACATCTCTCTACCCCATCTGTGATCCCTAACAGAGAATGACATTTCTAACAAGTGTCCAAGAGAAAAACCTGGGGGTTATACCTGCCCCCTTCCTTCCCCTGACCCCCATCCCTCACCTCGGCAAAATCTTCTAATCCCCACCACACACACACTCAATATCAGTCACTATTCCCACATTTCTATTTCCAGCCTGAATCTCTCCGCTGAACATCAGACGCATATCCACGTGCCTTGTTATCTCTGCCTCTATGGTCAACAGGCATTTCAAGGTAATATTGCCAACATTAAGCTGTTTAATGTTATTGCAAACCTACTCCAAACCCCCTTATTCCCATTGCTCGGCCAAGAAAATCAGTGTCATCCTTGATTCCTCTATCTCACTCCTCACATCCATGATAAAAATAATTCTCTTTACCCTACCTAGAAAATATATCCAGAATTCTGTCACCTCTTACCACACCCACCGTGATCTAAGCCACTGCCGCCTCTTGTGGCCCTTCGTGCTATTCGCAACGTGGCAGACAGAATGATTCTTTAAAATATGAGATCATGTCATGCTTCAGCTCAGAATCCTCCACTGGTTTCTCATCCAAAACTTGCTTATTTTAATGTGAAATGCTTCATGAATTTGCATTTCATACTCGCTCAGGGGTTATGCTGATCTCTGTCTTGTTCCAGTTTCAATATATGTGCTGCTGAAGCGAGTACTCTCTTCTAAAATGTAAAGATAAAGTCCTTACCATGACCCACAAGGCCATATGAAATCCAACCTTCTTACCTACTACCTTGCTACCTGTGTTTATCAGTGATGTCCAAAGAAACGGAACCAGTAGATTTTATATACATACATACATACATGCACACGTACATGAGAGAAATTATTTCCAGGAATTGAGGAATTGGCTCACATGATTGTGGAAAGCTAGCAAGTCTGAAATGCGGAGGAGGCTGGCAAGCTGGAAATTCTTGGCAGAAGTTGATGCTGTAGTCTTGAGGCAGAATTCCTTCTTACTCGGAGTATCTTAGCCAGATCAGGTTGCTTTAACAGAATACCAAAAACCGGGTGCCTTATACACCACCAAAATTTATTCCTCGCAGTTCTGGAAGCTGGAAGTATAAGATGAAGCCACCAACAGATATGGTATCTGGTGGATGAAAGACTGTTTCATCCGCCTGGTTCCCAGAGCAGCCAGCTTGTCTTCTTGCTGTCCTGACATGGCAGAAGGGGCAGGGGATCTCTCTGGTGTCTCTCTTATAGGAACACAATTTCATTCATGAGGGCTCCACCTCCATGACCCAGTCGCCTCTCAAAGGCCCCATCTCCAAATACCACCACACTGGGGATTGGGTTTTAGCATACGAACCTCGGAGGGGACAGAAACATTCAGTCTACAGCACAGCGAAGGGTCAGCTTTGCTTTCAAGGCCTTCAGACTGATTGGATGAGACCCATCCACATAATCAAGAATAATTTTCTTTTATTTAATGAGGACTGATTACAGCAATGTTAACACATCTGCAGTTATTCCTAAGCTAGTATTTGATTGAAACTGGAACTATAGCCTAGCCATGGTGACCAGTAAATCTAACCATCACACCATCCTCACCCTCTTTCATTCCACCCCAGCAACACTGGTCCCTTTGATGTTCTTCAAGCCACCACACATGTTCCCAACTCAAGGACTGTTTCCTCTCCAGAAGTCTCATCCTCCAGATGAGACTGTCACAAGGCTAACCCACTCTTAGGTACTCTTCCTGAGGTCTTTTCAGGGTTTCTCACTCCATACCTAAAACTGCACGCGTGCTTCACAGCATGTCCTACAAGATTCCATGTCTTCCTCTGTTCTCTACTATTCTCCTTGGGACTTAGCATTATTGAGCATACTATATATTTTTCTTATTTATCTTCTGTATTATCTTCATTGCTCCTAGACCATAAGCTTCCCAAGGGAAGAGATTTGTTTTTTTTTATTATATTTTATTGATTATGCTATTACAGTTATCCCAGCTTTTTTCCCTTTGTCCCCCTCCACCCAGCACCCCCATTCCATCAGGCAATCCCCCCAGATTGTTCATGTCCATGGGTCATGTGTATAAGTCCTTTGGCTACTCCCTTTCTTATACTGTATTTACATCCCCATGACTATTTCGTAACTACCAATTTGTACTTTTTAATCCCTCCACCTGTTCACCCATACCCCTAGACACTCTCTTCTCTCTAACCATCAAAATATTCTCCATATCTGTGCTTCAGTTTCTCTTCTGCTTGTTTACTTAGTTTGTTTTTAAGATTTAATTGTTGATAGATTTGTATTTATTGTCATTTTGTTGTTCATAGTTTTAATCTTCTTCTTTTTCTTAAATAAGTCCTTTAACATTTCATATAATAATGGCTTGATGATGATAGTCTCTTTTAGCTTTTTCTTGACTGGGAAGCTCTTTATCTGCCCTTTGACTATAAATGATAGCTTTGCTGGGTAGAGCAGTCTTGGTAGTGCGTCCTTGCTTCTCTTCGCGTTGAATATTTCTTGCTAATCCCTTCTAGCCTGCACAGTTTCTTTTGAGAAATCGGTTGACAGTCTCATGGGGATTCCCCTATAGGTAAGTAACTGCTTTTCTCTCAATGCATTTAAGACTCTCTCTTCATCTTTAACCCTTGGCATTTTAATTAGGATGTGTCTTTGTGTGGGCTTCTTTGCATAATCTTGTTTTTGACTCTGCTTCCTGGACTTGTGTGTCTATTTCCTTCACCAAATTAGGGAAGTTTTATTTCATCATTCTTTCAAATACATTTCCAATTTCTTGCTCTTTCTTTTCCGGCACCTCTGTGATGTGAATGTTGTTGGTAAGCTTGAAGTTGTCCATGAGGCTCCTTACACTATCCTCATTTTGGGGGAGTTCTTTTTTCTTCTTGCTGTCCTGATTGGTTGGTCTTTGCTTCCTTATATTCCAAATAATTGATTTGATTCATCCACTTTACTGTTGATTCCCTATAAATTCATCTTTATTTCAACTAGTGTATCCTTCATTTCTGCCTGCATCTTTTTTATGCTGTTGGAGCACTCACTGAGTTCCTTAAGCATTCTTATAACCAATGTTTTGAACTCTGCATCTGACAGATTGCTTATCTCCATTTCATTTAGTTCTTTTTCTGGAGTTCTGTTCTGTTCTTTCATTTTCAAATGAAAGAACATTTTGGCAGCCTCCCTGTGTTTGTTTTTGTGAATTAGATAGAGTTTCTTGACTCCCTGCCTTGTTAGCATGACCCAATGTAAGGTGTCCTGTAGGGTCCTGTGGCATAGCCTCCCCTATCACCCAAGCTGGATACTCAAGGTGTACCCTCCATGTGGGCCGAGTACACCCTTCCCTTGTAGTTGAAACTTGATTGCTGTTGGCAGGTCAATGGGAGGGATTTACCCAGGCCAGTCGGCTGCAGGATTGCCTGTGACCACTGACCCCCAACCTCCACCCTCTGTGGAGGATCAGCTGTGCCAGGGCCCACTCCATAGAGCAGGACTTAGTTCTGCAGGGCTCTGGTGCCCACTAAGCCTGTCCCTTGAGTGTGTTGCTTGTGGAGGTGGTTGAGTGGTGGTCTCCGACATGGGTTATAACTATCCACTGTGTGTGCATACTCTGGGGTTTCCCAGGAGGTGCAGGCCAAGGTCAATCACTGCCTATGTTCTATCTGGGGCCACTTGGCATAAACTACAAAGCAATCTGCAGATGGCTGCTACTTTGTGCTGGGTTGGTGTTGCCCAAGCATGGCCTGGCTTTGAACCAAAGCCAGGTGCTGC
The DNA here is from genome assembly GCA_004026545.1 of Mormoops blainvillei. NCBI lineage: Eukaryota > Metazoa > Chordata > Mammalia > Chiroptera > Mormoopidae > Mormoops > Mormoops blainvillei. The sequence goes on along the minus strand of PVJD01009228.1, from coordinate 4,757 downwards.
TAGTGCTGGACCTGGGACCACTTAGGAAGAGGTATGGGGGCTTGATAAGACCAGAGGCTGCTTGTTTGAGAGGATTTAGGAAGATCGGAAACATGAGCCATGACAAATCATTCTATGGAAAAGCCACGGTTAATAGCTTCGGTGGGCATGTAAATTTTGTGGGACGGAGCCTCAGGGAATCACCAGGGTGGGGCAAACAGTGTGAGCCAGGTTAATGGAGTCTCAGATATGGTGCCCACTGCTCAGTGGCTCTTTGCGGGGAGGGCTCAGAAAAGGAACAATGGCCTCTGCCAGCAGTTTTGTCTGGGAGAAAGCTGTCCCCAGCTCTTGCCCTGATGCTAGACACTTCAGTTCCTCCCCATATGCCAGTGGTGCCTTTCAAGCTACTGCCCTGGCTCTGGGGCTCAGATGGAGTGAGTCTGATAAGTCTATGCATGGGCTCTTTAAGAGGAACTGTTTGGGAATCTGACTCAATTCCCACTGGTTTTTTCATCCAGAAGTCACAGGGACTTATCTTCCTGGCACTGGAACCCTGGACTGGGAAGCCTGCTTGGGGGCTGGGACCCCTCATTCCCTAGATATTTCTCCTGATTTGTATCCACCTCACGTGTGTGTGGGACCAGCCCATTCTACATCTCCACATCTCTGCCCCTCCTACCAACCTGAATAGATATGGTTTATTTTTTAATTTCTTCCATTCAGATAAATTTCCGATGGTTCTTGTGGTTTGTTTTTTATGGATTTTGTTCACTGCTATATCCCCAATGTATGGAACAGTCCCTAAAACATACCAACAGCCATACATGCGCACACACACACACACACATAAAACAAATGCTCATTTCTTCTACTATTCTATCTGCTAAATATCTCCTTTGCCACAACCCCCATTCAGGTCACCATCATGTCTCACCTGGATTCCTGAAAAACCTAACTAGCCCCCCTTCATCTGCTCCTGTCCTCCTTCCAATGCATTCTCCATCCTGCAGCATTTCTCAACCTAATGATAGCATCCCCTGCTCAAAAACTTTTACCAGCTCTCAATGATGCTAAGATTCTGAGTGACTGAGCCTCTGCTATGTCCTCTCTTTTCTTTTTCTGCCCCACACTCTGTTCTCCAAGACAGAACTTCCTGTTCCTTGAATGTGCCACAATCTCTCACTTCCAGGTGCCTGTTCACACAGTTTCCTATATCTGGAACATTCTCATTCCCTTCATCATCTGGAAACCCCCTGCTCACCCTTTAGGTCCCATTTATGGCTCACTTCTCACCCCCATCTTCAGGACTGGGTGATTTGCCCTTCCTGTGAGTTCTCATAGCTCCCTATAGTTAGGAATGTTATAGTACTTCACACCAGTTGGAGGGGAAAGGGGAAAGAGATTTCTATTCCTCCCAAGAAAGTGGGTTGCCAGGGAGCAGAGGTAATCACTGTAGCTTAATGTGACAGGAAATGATGAAAGACAGGATGGGAAGTGGGGGTGAGGTGAGTAAACTTGTCACAATATTTTCAGAGTGGAAGAGATCAGAAAAGAGTTAAAAGCAAAAGAGACAGGTCCCGTACATAGGATAGATTGGAATTAACAGGAAAGAATAATAATTTGGGGGACAAGGAAAGAAAGGTCCAGAAGCAGACTGTAGAGATCTGGGTTCTTTCTTTGTTACTACAGGGAAAGGAGTAAGATTGATAAACATGCTGCAGCTTTCTATGAGATATGACTTTGGGATTTGTTTTTTGGGACAGATTCTAGGTTTTAGAACCTGAAGGAGAACTTTATATGACCTCTGAGGCTACCTAATACTACTTTGTCAGTTTGGCAGTACACAGGCCCCTGGTGATGAATTAAAGAACCTCTTCAAGAAAGAAAAAGAAGTATTTATTTGAAGAGATCATATTCCTAACCTTCTACTGTAGTCAGACTACACAAACAGTGGATTAAAGTCATGTGCATAAATTCCACAACTTCCTCATTTTATGGTCTCCAAAGAAATATTGTCGACCTTTCCTTTCACCATAATATACATCCTGCCTTCCAACAATGACAATATAGTATCAACTCTCCTGAGCTCTCTGGTGTACAAGTGACACTCACAGGATGGTCCACTCAGAAGGTAAAATCTAACTTGGATGACACCGCTGCCACTGTTCTCTCACACCTTTTTTTTCTTCACTTTCTTTTGCAATGTAAATGCTATGATTAATATTAATATCATTATTATCTGTGCTCCAAATTATAAATATTCTAGTTATGCTCTTCTATTTTTTCCCTTTCTGGTTATTAGTACCTGTGTAAAAATAATTATATTTCTAAAATTGGCAGTCAAAGAGATGGCTCTCAAGTGGGATATTAACTGAAAAGAGAAAAGAAAAGAGTAGAACGTTAAGAAAATATTTCAGTGTAATAAGAATCTAAATGCTATGGATGATATTACTTTAGTCAAGAAAATTTCCCCAAAAGTGACTCATCCTAAAATGTAATGTAAAGAAAAATTAATTATATACTCAAGGAGCCTTCACTGATATCAGGAGGAAACAATAAGCCTAAAATGAGATCAGAGTAAACTAAACATTTTTTTTTGTTATAAAAAGCTGCAGAAATGAAGACAATGATGACATAAAGATGTACAAACAAAAATCTCCAAAACCTAGAAAAAAATTAAGGAGTAGATTCTATGCTTCTAGCATTGTTGAGACAAGTAGAACCCCATATTTAAGGAACATAAATATTCTGACCCCGAGATAACAAGCAAAAGATAAAAGATAGAATTCATCAGATTATCTCATGCTGAATGAAACTTGGTAGCACCCACACTGAGCATAATGTTAACTAAGTAATGTTCACTAAATAATTTTCACTTCTTCAAAGTTTCTTAATTCTTGGCTAATTCAAATACCCCAGGAGGTAAAAGAACCTATATCCTGCTATAAAATTTTAAGTGACCTTCCAGAAGCCTGTCCATAGTAGCGTGTGAGCTTGGATGTGGTGGACGGTGCGAGTCCCCTGGCCGGGCCCACTCTAAGCAAACTGGATATTGGGGTTCTAGAAGTTCACACAGAAAACAGATTATTCACATTGCAGCCCAATATCAGATCTGATCTAAACCACTTATGTTAATATTTCACTGGCTCCATGTAAACATCACTGCAAACCCGAATGCACAATGATATAATCAAATATTCTTTTTTATAAATACAGTCGGGTTTCAAACGTAAAGAAGCAATTATACTCTCTTCAATGTAATATGGTGTAACCTCGGTCAGGGAGTCTCATTGCGGGTACTCTTGACATTTATTTGGGGCTGCATAATTCTTTCAGCAACATTCCTGGCCTTTACCTACTAAGTTGTGACAACCAAAAATGTCTCCAGACATAGTAAAATGTCCCCTGAGAGGCCAAAGTAGCCATGGTTGTGAACCACTCAGTTGGTTTTAAAGTAATTGGTCTAATTTAATTTAATCTCCTTGTGATATGTAAAGTTGATACATGAAGCCTTTAAATCAGTCAACGGCATACAGTAAGTGCTTCATAAGTTTAAACTATTACTATTATTATTTGATTTATATGTCCATTTACTATTTGCAAAGCCATTTCATAGACATGCTCTCGTTGGAACCTTATAAAACTACCTTATGTGTGGGCGTGTGAGGGCAGATTGCACTTGTGATATGTGGTAAGGCCTGTGTTGAGTCAAAGCATGCTTTATTTTTTTCTCTATTTTTTTACAGATAAAGAAACTGAGACATAGAAAAAAGAAATAGGATTGGCTAAAATCATATCACTTTTTTATTGTGTCAAAATATACATAACATAAAATTTACTATTTTAACCATTTTAAAATGTAAAATTCAGCAGCACTAAGTATGTTCAAGTTGTACAACTATCACCACCATCCAACCCCAGAGCTTTTTTATCACCTTAAACTCAAACCCTAGACTTCTCAAACAGTAATTCCTCATTCTCCCTGCCCCACAAACTCATTCCTGATAACCACCATTCTGTTTTTGGCCTCTGTGTATTTGACTATTCTAGATACCTCATCAAAGTGGAATCATACAATACTTGTCCTTTTGTGTCTGGCTTATTTCACTTAGCATAATCTTTTCAAAGTCCATCAATGTTGTGCATGTACCAGAATTGCATTCCTTTTTAGGGATGAATACTATTTCATTGTATGTATGTAACACATTTATCTACCCATTCCTTTGTTGATGGGTGCCTGAGTTGTTCCCACTTTTGAGTATTGGAAGTAACATCACTTTTAAGTGGAGAATTCTAGCTCTTGGTGTAATGCTCTTTCCTGAGTAATCGCAAAGAGGACTAACTGCTTGATACAACCTACAATCTTCCCCCAAATCAAGAATTTCTAGGGGAAATTGGCGGCTTGTAAAATGATGAGCTAACTGAAATATTGATGCTGAGTTTTCATGAATAAATGAATGAAACTAACTTGGCTAGGCTATACTTTAAGTTTCTTTAAGATAATATCTCTACTTTTTCCTTTTCCTTCATTAAAAAATGTTTACAGAGAGATCCAAGAAGCCATTAGTTGATGCGGCACCTCTAGAGTTATTTCTAGATGTAAAACTTTATGGTGAAACATGGTACAGAACTGCTTCTCCTGTAAGCAAGTCCAGAGAGTACTTTCCCTTGGATTACCTTGTCCCTGTACCAAGCTTTTACTGGCAACTGGCATCTTTCAAAGCTAGGGGTATATCTGACCTGTTAGACGCATAGACAGAGCCTGCCTGCAAACCTGG